>PVKN010003566.1:0-36655 GCA_004027915.1 Capromys pilorides
CTTCACTAGCTGCAATGGTGTCTTTAAGGTGTGAAAGTCTATTTTCACTTTCATTGAAATGGCTTTGCCAGCTTGTGATTGAAGTTTTAAGTTCCTGTATAGCACTTTCAGTCTGCTTCATGCATTCTGTTACTTTCCTATATTGCTCATTCAAGGATTCCATCATTTTTCTATTCTCTGTTTTTTATCATTGTCTTTAGAAGCACTTAGTACTTCTTTTATTATAGGTAGTATTTCTTTTTTTACTTCAGAAATTATTTCTGATCTGATTTCCTCTGTACCTTTCTACAGTTGTTTCTTTACTTCAGATGCTATTATTTGAGAGATTTCAGGTGTGCGATTTCCAATTTCTCCTATGCTATTGTCTGCTGTATCTGTTCTGGGTGGGCTCGGGACCTGAGAGCACATTTTGCTCCTTCTCTTTGTCATTTTGTATAGCTTTGCCTTCTGACTTTTGGTTTAGCGCTTTGGTAGTGTTCTTACCTTAGCACCAGCTCCAGATCTTCCAAGTTCAAAGTAGTTGAGGTAGGTGTGGCTTGGGTCTGGCTTCTGAGCTCCACTTCTTTGTCTTGCAGCCCTTGGAGGCAAACCTGCTGTGCCACTCTGGCAAGATGTTCTGCTCCTGGATCAGCTGCACGAGTCTTGTCTCTAGTCTCTGCAGGGAGTTCTTCAGCAGTTTTCTACATTGGGCATGCTGGGCCTGGTTGCTGGGTCGAATGAGTTTCTGGCAGGCCCAGGGTGTTCTCATTCACGTGCTGGGCCTGCTTGCTGGGTCAAATCATCCATATTTTTTAATCTTTTTTTCTTTTTATGTATTTGGTACAGGGTCTCACTATGCAGCTCATACTCATAGTGATCCTCCTGTTTTCAACCTCCCCAGAGCTGGAATTACAGGCATGTGCCACCATGCCATCTCAGTGGCCAGCTCAGAGCACCCAGGGTTCCTGAGCTGGTGCAACATGTATGCTGGGGATTAAACCTGGGTTACTGTGTTTGCCAGGCAGGCACTTAGACCACCAAGCTATAGACTCCAGATTTTAAGAGGAAATCTCTTTGGGATTCTAGATCATTACAATCCTTATTGTCATTATTTTCCCCAGTACAAGTCCTTCAGAAGGCAAAGTATGATGTTGGGCTGAAGGAAAGGACCCGCCTTTAAAATTTATGTCAGTACGCAGAAGCTGCAGCCGAGATCTCTGACTCAAAGCCCTCTTCCCTCCTAAGACACCTGCCTGTAACTCTCACACTGATGTGGGCTGGGCTCAGAGAACTCCTTTCTGACCCAGGAACCTCATGAGCACTCGTGACTGAGGGTGGAGAGAGTCCTCCCTATGTGTCCTTGCTATATCTACTCCCACTGCTTTCATAATATTTCTTTATATTTCCATCTTTTAGGAACTAGAATAAATATTTCAAAAGTAACTTTCTTTGTATGCCTGCTTGCAAAGGAAGACCCAATATTCCTAACCTAAAATTGAACATTGTTATAGTATTTGGTGCAGTGCCAGCACCAGCATGTTATTATAGTCTACTAGCCCACCTAAGGCCTCGCTTTCTCCTGTACACTAGAAAATAGAGTTGGTGCCAGGCATCACGGTGCACACCTGCAACCCCAGCATTGAGGAAGCCCAGGCAGGAGAGCTGCTGTGAGTTCAAGGCCAGCCTGGACTACATAGTGAGACCCTGTCTCAAAAACAAAACAAAAGACAGAGAAAAAATAGAGGTGGTGTAGAGAGATACTAAATATGTAATAGCAACAAACTGAGTCCTCTGTGGATGGCTACTAATAAGAACTGCTCCTGAATGAACTGAAAAGGAGTCAACTTTACCTTGGAGTGCACTGTTATTAAGGTCTCCTATGTGGGTTACTGGACATCATACGTGCCTAGGCAGTGGCACATATGACACACTTTGGCAGTCCCTGGGAAAAGGATGCTCTTCCTGCCTTTCTGATGTATGAAGAATGATTTTAAAAATACAGTGTGCGTTTAAATAAAAAAATTGCAATAAAAGACACACTGCCATTAATCCTCCTCATCAGTTTCTCCTTGCTTGGCACACACTGATTCCATCACTCTTTCCACTTTCTGAAGCAGTTCTGGGAAGACTTTACTGTGGATGTCTTCAGTTGCATTGTCGTGGCTGCTTTGATGTAATGGGTCAATTCAAGACATTTGCTTTTCACCGTCATGTTGACTTTGGAAAGAGCCAGAAGGCACACAGGGCCAGATCTGCGCAACCTAAGAAGGTGGATGAGGCCCCCAATAAGGATTTTACAAATCTATCTTATGTTTCATGGCACTCAGTGTAACGTTCACCATAGTTTTTATCACTCCTTGTAAAAACACTCGCAAAAGAGGAGCTCCAGAACCACCTTTGAGGTGGGAAGAATAATGGAATAAGTGTGTTAAAGCAAATGGAGGTATGTTTGAAGGAGATGAAGAGCAGTATGTCTTTTATTACAACAAATTTTAAAGTTTCACCATTTATTGTAATTTTTGATCATCCCTTATAGTTCAGGAAACACCAGCAAAAAGTCTGGTTCTTATAGTCACTTATCAGACTCAAGTGATCTTCTAGAAAAATCTTGCCTGTAAGAAATGTTTGCCTAAAACTTTCTTGTTTAAAGATGTTATGGACCTTGTGCTTGCCAGGCAGGTGCCTACACCACTGAACTATCTCCCGGGCCTTAGAAAGCATATGAGAAAATAAATAAATAAATACATAAATAAATAAATAAATATTATGGAAATTCCAAGTCAAACAGTTTAGCCTGACTGTTTTTCTCCTACCACTCCCACCCCGACACACACTTCCATTTTTCTGTCTCCTCACTCTCCTCTTTCTCACCCATGTTAATCATCTGCGCAACAGGGTGCCTTTGGGAGTGTGTCTTTGATCATTAAGTATGTGAACAGACACACTTCAGAAGCCTCTAGGGATGGTCCAGAATTCCCAGTTTACCCAGTTCTGTGATATTTTTAGTGAGGGCCGCAGAGAAGCTATTAGCGGTGATGTTTGTTTAGGTTATTTTTAAAACGCTGTATTTCACACAGCTTTCACTCCTATCTCATTCCCCAGCCCCCAAGAAAGCAGACTAAAGTCTGAGAAAATTAGACTTGAGCATTCAGTAACAGGCCTATGAGGAAACTTGCCTGAGCAAAACACATGGCTGAGGCTCAGTAACTTCTGAAGCTTGGCTTTTCCTTCTCCATGTAGAGTTTCAGTTTTAGAAATAATTTGCTTTATTTTTTCATCTATTTGTGGCTATCTAATCACTTTAGGGAAGCAGTAAATATAATCAACATTGGCAGGATTTTCTGCTATGTCTCCTTTTTGGAATTGCCTGATCAAGGCCGCTCTCCTGGCTGCTGTGGAGCAGCCATTTTATACAGCTGTCCTGGCTTCCGGTTTGTCCAGGGATGAGCACCTGACCCAAGCTGTGCTGCCTGGAATCTTTTCCTGGGATCAGATCCTTGAACTTGGGACCCAAAAGACATGGATTTTCTGGGAATGAAGTTGTGAAAGATGAAACTTCAGAGCTGTTGTAGCCTTGTGTCAGAGGACAGTGAACCAGAAGACTGAGGTGAACGTGTAGCGAGATGAGAGTTCTGATGTTAGCTGCCCATAGTGGCCCATGCCTGTAATCCCAGCTACTAGGTGGCTGAGGTAGGAGGATCATCAGTGTCCCTGAGTTGAAAACCAGTCTTTTTAGCACAGTGAGAATCATCACACAACTGAAAAAAGAATTTTGATTGCATTTGAACTCCTGAGTCTATCCTTCCTTAAACCTAGCTTCCTCTCTGCTTTTTCATGGCAGTCACCTTTCCATCAATACAACAAAATACTTACGATAATCACCTTATAAGGAGAAAACGTTTATTTGAGTTTGCAGTTCTGGGGTTCTAACTGATGATCCCTAGGCCTTGCTGCTTTGGGCCTATGGCAAGGAGCACATTACAGCAAGAGCAAACTGCTCACTGTATGGTCAGGAAGCAAGAGAGGGCCAGGATGGGGTGAGATTTCATGATTCTCTTTAAAGGAACCACCACAGTGACTTAAAGATCTCCCATTCCTGTGGGCTCTGTCCCTTAATGGTTCTACCATGCCCTAGTAGCTTCAAACTGGGTACCAAAGCTTTGATACATGGGCTACTCGGAATATTCCAGATCCATTGCAGTGCCTCTGTCCTGCTTATTATGTGAAATATCAGAATGGCCTCCCCAAATTTCCCTTCTGGCTTGGAATTTTTCACGTTGCGATTTATTTATCTGTAACCAGTTGGTCCAAGTAGTTAACAAAAAATGCTCATGATACAGTCAGAATGGTGTTTAATGTATTCCAACCCTCACAGTGGATTTTGGAAGCCTCCTTGGGAAGAGCTGACTGTGTAGAGTGGGCACTTTGCCACCAGGTGGATAGCATGTGTAATTCCTCTCCACCCAATCAAACCAAGAATAGGGCTGGGAATTATGCATGGTTGGAGATAAAGCTAAAGAAATCAGAGGCTGCATCTTAATAATTGATCTCCCATTCTTGTCAGGAGAGTTATTCCTGGAGACAAAAATGAAAATTTTCCTTTAACATTTCTCTTTTTGGGAAAAAGTTCTTAGTTTCTACTTAGGATAGTAAGAAATGAAATCAGCGAATAGAATGGAATTGGGTACCAAATTGCTATTTATTTGCAGAGTTCAAGACTGAACATAGGGCCTTGTATATAGCCATGTTCTACCCCTAACATACACCCCTAATTCTTTTAAATTTTATGTTGAAATAGTCCCTAATTTTCTCAGATGCCCAGATGCCCTTGAACTTACAGCCCTCCTTTCTCACCCTCCCAATGACCCAGGGTTACAGGTGTGCATCGTCATTCCCAGCTTGTTATCACTTCTTTAAAACAGTATAGATGGAGGGAATTTCCCTAAAATGTGATTTTTCTAACAAAAGCACTTCTGAACTTGAACATGCTAATACAGTTACCTGTCTTGATAAGATTTTCAGTCCTTTGGATCTCCCAGTATGGAAAGTCCCTGAAATGTCCTTTTAAACTGGAGTAGTCATTTGAAATAAGATTTGCAAAATACTGTCCTTCTATATATTTTCCCAAGAAAAAGTGCAATTCAAAATGAGAGTCCAAACATTTTATTATCTCCTTGAAAACTCATCAAAAATATAGTCTACAAAGAAACACAAATTGGCCAAAGAGCGACTTTTTCTATTAATGTAAATATGATTTTTATAACAGACTGCATGATGGTGCCTTCTGATACAATTGTATCAGAAGCCATCTCAGTTGCCCTGAGAAATCTCATTCACTACCATAAATAATAAGCTTGTTTTCTGCAAAAGTAGCTTCTTTGGGGAATGTCAATCAGAAATATTTCCATTATCTTGGAATCCTTAATGCGTTTTGTGGCTGGGTGTTTTGGGGTATATTTCAACAAATCTCTGAAATAGATTTTCTGATTCTGCCCTGCAGAGAGCTATGCTGTTCTGCTATTAATCTGAAGCGTTCACTGCAACACAGCAATTTGGTGAAATTATAATTGAAACATGGTACTTGACCCTGAGGGGACCATGGAGAAAGGGATTCTCTTTGGTGGTTTCTCATGCATCATTTAAAACCTGCTGCTGCTAAATCAAAGTCTCACTTATATATAACTATATATATAAGCCTTTTATGAGTAGCCGTTTCAGCCAACTGTAGAATAGTTGAACTAGAGTTGCCAGCTCTAGTATTTTTCTGTATTTGTACATCTTTACTTTTCCATAAATTGGATTAGCTTAATTAATAGTAATGTGAAATAAGGGCTTGCTTTGGGATTCTGGTGATTATGGGACAGAATATAGTTAAACCACCATCGTGGTGCTTAATTAATGGAAAGACAGTTGAAATTAAGGGAAGCTAGTGAGGTTTGGTTGTTAATTTCATGCACACAAAGCTGTGAACAAGGTAACAAGGTATTTCTAGTTGGTAGGAACCTTCTTGGATTCACCTTAAAGTAAGAAGTGAAAGATGTTTCGGTTACTTTTCTTGCTAGATACCTGAAACTCAAAGTTAAAGGAGGAAAGGTTTATTGAACTCATAGTTTTCAGAGGTTTCAGTCCATAGTTGGCTGGCTCTGAGGCAGGGTGGGATGCAGAAGGGCATTGCAGAGCAGAAACAATTTATGACAAAGCAGGGCAAGGCAGTCGGCCACAAGCAGCAAGCCACAGCCAACAAGCAACAAGCAACAACAATAGCATCCCTCTTTCTATCTCTTATATTTCATCCAGGATACTCGCCCTTGGAGCAGGTAGAACTCATGCCTTAATCTTAGCGTTGCACCATGAGTCGATCCCAGTGTCGTGTCATTGGTCTCAGCATCGTACATCCTACCTGAGCCACCTCAAAAAGCTCTGCCTCAGCCCGTAGAAGGCTCTGGGAGGGTATCTAGACACACGTAGTTTAATCCGTAGATTCTGGTAAACCATTCAGGGAATGCTTAAGAACATTTCTTTTCAATCTTGCTTACATTCTGAAGTTGTTTTCATGAAAAAAGATCAACTGAGCTAGATCAAGAACCACCCTGCTTCTTCTCTAGAGAAGATTACTAGCTGTATCCTATCATTTCTTTTTCTCTTCTTCTTTTAGTGATAGACATAACAAGCACCATAATACTTGTATTTTCCAGCCTCCATTGCTCTTGGCTTATTGTTGCCATGTGACTAAATTCTGGCCAATTATGTGAGATGTGGGCATTAATTTCTAGACTTTTATCCTTGAAGGGAGTGGATGACTGCGTGTCTCTTTCTTCTGTCCAGTGTATGAAAGGTGTGCTCATGGGAGCTAGAACAGCCTTGTGAAACCAGGAGATGGACTCTGGAGTTAAGGACAGCCAGGAAATCTGTGCGTCCATGACTATACCTCTGGCTTAGCCTGCCCAGACCCACAAAGGCAGCTCTTACATGAGAAAGGACCATCTGTAATCTGGTGGAAGCCACTGCTCCTTAGAGTAACTTTGCTACTATCATCACAGTTTGATTTCTTAGGTCTTTTTAGTTTTCTTAATGTCAATAAATAGGAATGCTAATGTCTTTTTTTTTTTTTTTTTTTTTTTTTTTTGTATTTTTGAGACAGGGTTTCGCTGTGCCTTGAGCTTACTTTTGTGACCCAGGCTGGTTTCAAACTCACACTGATCCTCCTGCCTCAGCCTCCCAAGTGCTGGGATTATAGAGGTGAGCCACCATGCCCAGCTAATATCGTATTTTTAATTGCTCAAAAAAAAAACTAAATATCAACAAAAGGAGGTGGGCAGACAAATGAGAAAATTTAAACAAACACAAATTAGTGATATTGGTACTGATTCTTTAGGATTTTTTTAAGGGGACATTTAAGGGCTCACAGGCCTTTAATGATGTGAAGCCAAATGCTGACAGCAGCAAGTGACAGATACCTAGACTCAAAGCAGCCACCCAGCATGGAGCAGATTCTCACCTCCAAAGACAGTGCATTCTGAGGCGGGGCCGGCCTTTGAGTTGCTTGACTCAAAGGCTCAGTGATGTCCTCAAGAACTCGGCTTCCTGCCCTCCCTCTTCCACCATCTTTCCTCGTTGCTTAATTGCCATCTCCATCTCAAATATGACTGAACTAGTCCTGTTCATCACATCCAGAGAGGATTATGGACACAGGAAGAAGAGAGACCAGCTTTTCCTTGGCTGCCCCTTAGGAGAGCAGAAGATGGCCAGAAAGGTCTTTGTTCCTCAGCAATGTCCCAGTCATGTTTCAGTGGTCAATATTGAGTATCATTCCTAACCCTGATAGTGACAAAGAGAATCAAAGTACCCTGACAAAGTCCACCTCAGAGGTTTGGCTGGGGTCTGTATCTCTGGATGCATGGGGAAGGGCTTAGAAATAAACATCATTGGTTGTAACAGTTGAGGAAATAGATGATGGGTAGGGTGCCAGCTTTGTCTCTTACACAGGAAAACATAAAAGGACTCACAGTAATTATGAATGAAGAGGTAAACTATCCATTTGCTCTAAAACAGTCTGGGAAAGGGGAGGGTAGGAGGGGCAGGAGCAAATGAGGGTACCTATCAGTTTCGAGTTGTTGGACTTCATAGGAGTTCATCGCAAGTTTTCTCCTACTTATGGATAAGGTAAAATTATCTGTGATTCTAAATAGTTGAATAGAAAATAAATAATGAAAGCAAAGTGCCAGAGAGAAAGCAGGAGACATTGGGCCTCTTTTCATCTTAGCAGTGACACTGAATAACCTTTACTGAGCATTAGTTCTTCTCAAACATTCCATTAATCAGCTCAGAATGACTGAGGTGGAGAGAATTGATCTGCAGGAGTGGCTGGACCTCACAGGGTAGATTCAGGCCTAGACGAGAGCTGTTCTCTTGGGTAGTGCGTTCTTTCTGTGCAGAGGCCTACAGCTCCAACCTAAACGTGACTTTGTTCCTGTGCCTGTCTCTCCTTTGTATGTACAGTATTTGCAGCAGAATGTCCAGCTCTGGGATCCCATTTTCCTGGCCTGGATTCTATAGCCACACCTAAAGCAGTCATGATCAGAAAAATGTAATGCTTTGACAGATGGGACCAGTTCCAGCTGCTGAGCTGGGAGCAGGGGTTGTATGCCTTGCAGTGGATTCACACACCATGATTATTATCATTTTACTAATCAGTCATGAAAACCCATGGCACGTTATTCTCTTAACACATTTCACAGATTTAAAAACTGAGGTTTGATGCAGTCAAGTGCCTTGTGCACCAGTCACATGGCCAAACATGGTAGAAGTGGAATTGAAACACAAGAACATATCCGTTACTCTCTATACTGAGTGAAGCAACCCTTCCGAGGCCAGGCTTCTGAGAGCTGTGAAGCCATAGCTGACTCACAGGCAGTGAGAGCTCACTGTTGAAAACTGCATGATGTTTTGGTCAAGAGCCTGGATTTTGTAGTCAGGGGTTTGGGATCTGAGCCTTGCCAGTCACTATTCCTTCACCAAGTGCTCAGGGTGTCTGAGCTTCCTTCCCGGGCAGGAGAAGTTAAGCTCAATGGACCAAGATGACTCATCAGGTTTTAGAGCCACAGTGTAGCTCTACTGTGCCCTGCTGGGCCTGGACCCCTTATGTCCATTCCATCTGGCTCCTGCCTACAAAGTGTCCCAGGACTCTGGGGAGAGTTGAATGCCCACTGAGCCCAGCCAGGTTCCCGGCTTCCAGCAGTCAGAACTCATGTCAAAGACTGAGCTTCTGGGCCTGGTGGCTGTAAGCCCAGCACCTGGGGCCCTAAGGCAGGAGGAACTCAAATTCCAGCCCACTCTGGGCAGTTTAGACACTTAGCAAGGTGCTGTATCAGAACAAAAAAGAAAAAGGAAGAAAGGGCTAGAGATGTAATTGAGTGTGAAGAGGAGGAGTTCAATCCCTAGTGTTGCAGCTGAGGGAGTGGGGGGTGGGGATGGGTTTGTACTATGTAGAAATTCTGAGTTTTATCTTAAGAGAGTCCCCTGCTTTTCTGACATGTTTGTTTGTTTGTCTAAGTTTGTGTTATGGGAGAAATAAACATATTGGCAAAACCAGTGGTCACCCTGGGTCCCCACATCCAGCTGTGGCAACCAATGTGTGGCCAACCTTACTGTGTTATTTTGAAGCAAATCTCAGATGTTACACCACATATTTCCGTGTATATCTCCAAAAGAAAGGCAGTATTTTATCCATAATCTCATCTCTAAAAATTTAAAATCATTCCAGTCAATTTTTATTTTTTAATTTTTTATTGTTATTATGGCTGGCTCAGCCTGCCCTGGGGTTGGGACTGGTGCAGCATACGGTGCCAGGGATCAAACCTCAGTCTCTGCGGTTGCCTAAGTTTTCCTAAGCAGGTGCCTTAAAACACTGAACCATCTCACTGGCCCTCCAGTCAATTTTTAAATCTTGATGTTTCAGAGAATTTTATATGTATGTATTTTTGCAGCTTTGAATTCAGATAATAATGTTCACCTGTTGGGACTGTTTGCTATGTCTGAAAGTCTCTTTAATCCATAAATTTTGCACCATCTGCTATTTAGGCTTTGAAAATCCTGGGTTGTCTGACCTATGGAACTACGCACCCCCTGGGTTCCGCTGTCATCTTCATGATGTGTACTTTGCAGCGTTCTGTGGATTGCCCATTGGTGATTGGATCTAGGCATCTGAGCGGATTCAGTCATCTTTCTTCAAGCTCTAGATGGTGCGCTGATCCCTCGGGAGCTGAGTGCAACCATTGGTCTCTTTGATGTGGGGAGTCCCAGGCCTTCCGTTCATTCATTATGGGTTGCAAGATAGTGATTAGGAGATCCTGACTCTGCCATTCCTTTTTCCTGCATTGGCAGGGCCACTTCCATAAGCTGTCTGCATGTTTAAAATATTTGCAAATTACTCCTTAGAAGTAGTTGCATGGTCTTTACTTAATCTTTAGCCCCAGTTTTATGTTTATAGAAGAAACCAACCTTGGTGATAATATATAGGGGACTGTTTACTTCCTGATCTCCAGACATGCTGTGTGGAAGCGAGGCACTGGGAGTGTGCCAACGACCTCCCATGTTCACTTCCCAAGTCAGCAGGCTCCAGAGATGCTCTTGAAATAGTCAGTAAGGGCCTCTGTTCTGAAGTCAGAGAAACCCGTTTCTAATGTGCCCATTTCCAACAAAATGAGTATTGATATCCAAAGAACATGAACAGTGGAGGCTGGCCAGATAGTGCAGTGGATTAAAGCACCAGCTTAGGCAGACACCGGGACCAGAGTTTGATCCCTGACAGGCCATACTGGCCCCACTCCTGGGGCACGCTGAGACAGGGATTGAAACTGGGCATGGCGGTACGTGCCTATAATCCCAAACCTTGGATGGCTGAAAACAGGAGGATCACTGAATCCAATCTGTGTAATCAATCTCTGTAGACCCTGCATTAAGTACATAAAACAAACAAAAAAGAACATAAATAGCAGATCTTTAAAATATTAGAAAAAGGTTAGCTTCAATCCATTAATCCTTTGTTCAGAAAGTTAGCCTTGTTTACTGCCATGGCCTCAGAATCAAGAGCAGCAGAATTAATTAGTAGTTGCCCAATAAACAATTTTGAATGAGTGAGGCAAATAAAGGATGGAGTGTACATTTCCAGTCAGCGTGAGTCTGTCTGTTCATTGTGGGCTCCCTCCTGCTCCCACTGAGGAGCCTCCTTGCTGGGGACGGGAGTGGTGATCTCTGCCATCCCCAGGCTCTCCTGTCTCAGTGTATGATCTCCACAGCTCCCTGGAACCCTCCTACTCGTGGACCTCCAGAACTGAGGCCAGCCTCTCAAAACTCTGCTCCAGAGGTGAGGCAATTTTTGAAACAGCATCCCCAGAGCACACTTCCTGAGCCCTCCACTTTATGCTTCCTGTGCTGGTGTTTGCACTGAAGCTTCCTCAGACTCGTGGTTGCAAAATTAATTGGGATTAATGTTCAGAGAGATTGTAAGTAGAGTAGTTCATGGATGAGTTTAGGACTGGAATTAAGTGCAGTTCGGGTTAAACCCCAGCCCTGCCGCTGTTAGAGTGCATCCCTTTGAATCATCACTTAAACAGGGCTTTAGTGTCCTCATTTGTGGGTTGAGGGTAGTATTTATCAAACACTTGTGAGGACTTAAGAAATTAGGGTATACAATAATGCATTTAAATCATTGTATCACATATCACTCATCAAGTGAAAATACTTTGATGATCAATCTTAAATGCTAATATTTGTAACTCTTTGGGCTCCCTCTTCCCTTAGAGGTGTCTATGTACTGCAATGGACCAGAGCTATTGAAGTAGGAGACTAGGACATGGCAAAGAGTCTGCATGACAGGGAGTGACTGTCCCTCATAGAGAGCTATCAAATCACGCCTCCCTGCGATGTCAGAGAAAGACAGAAAAGAGCAGCCACAGGCTTTGGGGACTGTACTCTTGTGCCTGAAGTTGCCCACATGCATGCAGGATGTAGCTTTACTTTTCTCCAGAGAACTTCTTCTTAAGTCCTTCTTTTCTTCTTTTATCTTCTTTTCATCTTTAAATAAATGTTAAACTCTCAAGTTCATCAATTGTCCTAGAATGGGACAAGAGCCTGGAAATCTGGGCCCCCTCTGGCATCTGATAAGAGTGTGACAAAGGCTTCAAATACATCAAACTAGGGCAGCTGTTAGCCCAGACCCTCATGGAAAACAGAGCCCCAGGCAAAAGCATGTGCTAGACTATAATGCTACTTGATGTGATCAAAGAACAATAAATGTTGAAATTAAAAACATATTACAGTAAAAGATATATAGCCATTAATCCCCCCTCTAAGTACTCAAAATATTCCCACTTACTTCAAACAAAGTTATCCAGTTGTTGGTGGTAATGTGTCTTGCACTGACTACTTAAAAAAAAAAAAAATTCACTGCATTTTCTATCACTCCTTGTCCATAAAGGCAAAAGCTGATGGCAGAATTTCGGTTGCCTTGTGGATGAGAATGCCAGCCTGACCAGGAGAGCACTCAAGACATTTCTGGGCTGGTGATTTTGTCCTAGAACTGTTACACATGTGAGTGTTATGTAGGTGTAAGCATTTATGAAAACTTACAGCACATAAATTATGCTCAGTTACAGAATAAGACCTGAGATACTAACACTTTGGGGGAGAGTAATTTCAGGGAAATGGAAGTGAAGAGGAATAAAGAAAGAGAGGCAGGGGAGGTGGAAGAGAAATGTGAGGAAGCGTGCTGCATCTAAGGCAGCTGGCCATTGCTTTGGGACAAGCTGCTGACGTGCTGTTGCAAGGATGTCTTGGGGGAAGCTGTAGTAAATGACTGTGTCTCTGAAGGGTGCTGGGGGACAGAGGAATACCTGTTGTTCCCTCAGAGGCCACAGAGAATCTCCTGCCACAGTTCACTTGGCTGGAGGCCACGGCCAAGGCCATAGTTGTGCAGCCCTGGGCACTCGATAGCCCTTACTGGGGCTCTTTGCCAGAGATCAAGCTCAGTGCCCAGGCTCTGGGGGCATACAGCTGGGCTCAGTGCAAACACAGCTCTTTGCTGTTGTTAAGCATAGAGTCCCAAAGCTGGAATGCATGTATCAAAATAGCATCTTATCACTTAGCAGTTATCCAGCTTTGGGTGAGTGGTATCGCCTGCCTCAAGCTCTGGTCCTTGTAGCTGGACTGCAGGGGCCTGCAAGCCCGCCCAGAAGTTGTCTGCAGATGATTCTCATGTGCTCTCAGGAGGCATTGTCACTTATAAGTTGTGGATTTCAGTAATACAGGGGTTTCTTAAACAAAGGGGCTTCCAGACCAAAGGAACAGGAATGCACCCCTCGCACGCCTCAGCTTCTTTGTGGCTCCATGTTTTTGCATATTCCTTTAAAGTGCAGGCTCACCTGTGTTGTGTTACTTTAGTGATCAAGAGAGATGAGCTTCCACTTACAGTTTGCAACCTTGCACTGAAAATGTCACAAAAAATACAGCAGTGCTTGGGATCTAAAGACAAAACTAGTCAAACTTTTCATAAAGGAGAGAATCTAATTTTGAGAGAGTAAAAACTTTAGGTGTAGAAAGCTACTGCCTAAATGGCATGTGCTTGAGGAAATATTAGAATTACATCTAGGCAGTGTTGACTGTGTGCGATCTTTTTTCAGTGTGAAAGTTAGAACTGTAGAATCTGAGCTCCAGTGAGAGCTGCAAGGAATGTGATGCATCTTCTAACCAACCATTCCCAAGTGTATCTGCTCTGCTTTGTCACTGAGAGCAGCTTTTGACACTATGCAGAGAACTGGTCCTGAGCTAGGGGGCCACAGCTGACCTAGGTCTGGGTCAGCAAGCTGGCCCTCGGGCCCTCCACACCTCCCAAATGTCAGGCTGCTGGGGCTGCACAGAGCAGGGCTGAGCATGGGTCACTGCAGCAGAGATCACGAACCTGCAGAGCTCAAGCATTTTATAAGTTTCTGAATGTTTCTGTCTTAGTTACTTTTTATTCATTGCTGGGACAAATACGTGACACTCAAAATGAAGGATGGAAAGGTTTATTTAGCTCACAGTTACTGGAGATTTCAGCCCATAGTCAGCTGGATCCAAGGCAGAGAGGCACAATGCAGAGGCCAGCAGTTCATGGCAGTGGAACAGCAACAATATAGTGACAGAGGCAAAGGAACAGTCATGGGAGCAGAAAGCAACAGCAAGAGTCTGTCTCTCTTTATGTTACATTCAGACTCTCTGCCTCAGCCTATCCGCCTTAGGCTATACCTATAATCCCAGCAATACTCAGACCCATAGTCCCATCAGTACTAAAACACATAATCCCAGTGGATCATGAGTCAAGTCTCAAATTCTAGAAGTCCCTCCCCCATGATTGCATGAGGCTTTGGGGAACAACTAGACATAAACCATAACAGTTTCCCTTGGAGGAACTGATTTTAAGGAACCTTCCAATCTCAAAATTTCTCTAAAAGGCCTGAGGATGTTGCTTAGTGCCAGAGCCCTGGGTTCAAAGCACAGTAGCCTCCCCACTGGCCTCTTTCCTCAACTATTAGAGAACTCAGCTGACAGCAGTCAGTTCTCTGGCCAACAGCATTCAGTGATGAATAATACAGTGAGTCGGCACATTATCTGGCATGGCAACTTTTGTGCATGCCAGAACGCTGTCCCTTTGTCATAGGCACCATCTGGATACAAAGCCATGTGGAATCTTCCAACAAATGACATTTGATAGGCACATGTGATAGAAATCTCTGAAGCAAAAGGCTTGTAGAGAGGGAGCATGGTCGTGTGTCCTGAGAGAGGACCGTGTGTTTGTTTGCTTCTTTGTTCACTTAAGAAACATTGACTGGTGTCTCACTGTAAGCCAAAGGCATTGGTAGGCACCAAGCTTGTAATTCCTGTCTTCATGGGTCCTACAATTTGGTGAAGGAGGCAAGCAATAAATAAGAATTAATACTAGATAACTAATTAAGTAACCAGATAGCTAGGAGATAGACGGTGATGATTGCCGTGAGTTAGAGTTAAGCACAATACAGCAATAACAAAAAGAAACCTGTGAGTTATGCCCTGGGCAAACTTTTACCTAGTTTGTTTATACTGACCTATTTAGTGTCTATAACAGTTCTGTGGATATAGATGTTATTTAAATCCCCACCTTACAGGCAGGGAAACTGAGTTACAAATTGGTTAACTCTTGTACCAAAGGTCTTTAGGATAAGAGATGGGAAACCAGAATTTACATATACCGGGGTCACTCTGTAGTCATAGGTTATATACACATGGATTCAAAAGCATTTGAAAAAGATTACATCTATACTAAAAATATACAGACTTTTTGTTCTTGCCATTATTTCATAAACAATGAAATACAACAATTTATATCACACTGATATTTGGTTAAACATCATAAGTAATCTAGAGATGAAGCACGGGGACAGATGAAACCAGGCTCTGTGACATGAGCCTGGAGTCCCCGTGACTAAGGAGGCTGAGGCAGGAAGAGCTCTTGATCCTAGCAATTCCAGGTCAGCCTGGGCAACATAGTGAGCCCCTGTCTCAAAAAACAAAACAAACAATCAGTAAAAAATAAGATACATGGGGGGATATGCACAGATTACACACAAATGCTCTACCGTTTTCTATAAGGCACTTGAGCTACAGATTTCGGTACACAGAGGGTCATGGAAACATCTTCATAGATCAGGGGCACATCTGTGCTCAGAGGTGCCCAGGAGTCCTCAGCAGTCATATCTAATGCCCCAAAGATTCTGCCTGAGAGACAGAGCGACTCTGTCCTAAGAAAACACCACTGAAGCCGTCCTACTGTCTCTCACAGTGCCTGGCGCATGCAAGAATTCTATAAATGAGTAATAAATTATGAATGAGTGCATTAATTAAGATGCATACGCATTATTTCCCTATACTCTTAAGAATTCTATCTGGTGTAAAGCGAACTGTTGTGGGTCATGCATTCCCTGTCCTCGTTATTTTTTCTTTCTGACGTGTGAGCAACCACCAGCCATTTCAGCCCAAACACTGTCACACTCTGCGATGAAAGGTGGAAGGCAGTAATTAGACAGAGCTCATTAAATCAGTTAAGCGATTCTGGAGTAGGAACCAGAGAACCATAATTTACTAAAATGTTTGAAAAATTAGTATGCAGTGAGAATAATAAAAATATGAAGCAAAACTCCTACAAGATTGCTGCAAGCAAAAAGGCAATCGATCACAAACACAGAGGCACCAAAGATGTATTTATGGCATTTTCTTAGCACATAAAACATTGTGCAAAAGTGCACACATTTAGAAAGCAGTGAAGCTGCTTTAAGCTGCTGCAGCGCCTCAGGAAGTGTCTGGGCCCTGCAGCTTCTTAAGGATCACATTCTTCTGTGGGCACTGAGCGGGCACCAGCAGGTGGGTGCTCTTCAAACTAATTTCAGTTGTCACCTTTGTGACCCTGAAGCCGTGGATTTTGGAAAGAAGTTAGAGTACTTTAGTGCAACCTGGTAGGAGATAGACTCTCTGCAGCTTGCAGGAGTAGAATCCAAAAGGAGCACTGCCTCTGATTACAGGGACGATTCCCCAGGCCATGTTTGAATCTTAATGGCAGCCGTGGTCCTCTCGGTAATTAATACCCTGAAGATATCCAAGTGCTTGTCCAACTCTTGGGATAGTTAATGCCTGTGAGATGAAAGAGCAGAAAGCAAGCTGTGTAGTTTTTGCTGTTCTCAGAAACCCTCTCTCTTGCTTAATCAGCCCGTCAAATACCCACCTTGTCTGTTCAGCCCCCATGCACAGAGGAAGCATGTGGTACTTCCCCGCTCTCTGGCTCACTCCTGTTTCTCAGATCACACTAAGCATCCTCTTCTCACAAACCCTGAGCCAAACATTGCACCTGTTTTCTCATATTTTCTTATCTTTCCAAGACTTCCATGGAGTAACTCAGATGGTCATTGCTTCACATCCTGGCCTGTGTGGGGATATCTTTGTCCTTCACTGCCACATGCCCAGTGTGTGTGTGCCAGACCAGACATCTCATAAATAGCTGAACACTGAATGAATGTGTCCTAGGATCCCAGGAGCCTTTCTGATACCATCCAGGATTCTGTGGTACAGTTACTATTATCAGCTTGATATTTCTTATCAACCTTTTTACTCTGAGTTCCTCCGAAGCAGAGGCTCAACTGATAGTGGAGTGCAGAAAGCTAATTGGAAGCAGAGCCTCTGGAAGCAGGAGGGAGAGCTGGGTGTAGTAAGCAAGGGAGGGAGAAAGGCCAAGAGAGGCAGCCTTCACAGTGCCATGGGCTCCTCTCTGCCAGGGCCTCATTGTTGAGGTGCGCCCCAAGAGTTCTTCTTTCCTTGGCCCCAAACTAAGCAGACGAGCTGAGAGATGTGTGGTTGAAGCAGGAAGTGGGATCTGTCAGTGTTCCCCCATCCATCAGCTAAAAGTTTAAGCAGGGAATTGAACTAGGGGTGTGTTAGTTAGTTTTCAGCCACTATATAAGATGCCTAAGGTGCATAAGCTTACTGAGAGAAAAGGTCTGTTCTCATTCGCAGTGTGGGGAGTTGGCATCCAGGTGCAGTTGTGCCTAGGACCTAGGGCAGCAGCCCATCACAGCAGGAGCAAGTGGCAGAGCAAAGTGGCTCACCTCCCAGCCAAGATGCAGGAAGAGGCGGGGGGACCGCAGGCCTGCTGTCCCTAACAAAGGCCTATCCATAATGACCAGAAGGCTTGCCCTGAGCTCTACTCACATGGATTCTACCACCTCCAAGGAGTGCTGCTCTGGGGACCAAGACTTTCTCCCATGTAGCTGTCAATGGGGTGGGGGGAGGGAGCATTTTATACCCAAACTGGCATGGGGAGATGTGACATGTACTGACCACTGAGGCAAATCATCCCTCTTAATCTGAGCAGAAATGCTAAATTGAGTTTTGGAAAGAATTAAGTTGTGCTTCTGAAAAGATTATTTAAAAAAGAATTATTTTTTTAATGGGCCCGGTAGACAGCTCAGTGAAATAAGCACCTGCCTGGCAAGCGCAGGGTCTTGAGTTCAATCCCCAGTACCACCAAAAAAAAGAATAAAAAAATATTTTAATATAAAGAGAAAGCATCCATATCAGGCTGGGGCTATATGCACGTAAACACTTTAAGGGAAAGAAATGGTCCTGAGTTGCAACCCCTCCCCCAGCCGTGCTAGCAGATAGCAGAGTGTAGGAGCCACAAGCAGTGCACCCAGAGGAACCCTCTTTGGGGACCCCACGAAGTCGTGTCTTTGCTTCCGGTCGAAGACTGGTAGAAATACTGCTATTTAGGGAGCTGATAGTCTCTTTTCAGTACCTTTTTCTTCTGTATCACCTATTTTTCTCTCTTTTGTGTTATTTCAAAAGTAAAGCAGATTTATTGGAAAATAACAAGTAATATTTTTTAAAAAAGAAATAAAAGTCATTTAAAGTTCCCATACCCAAACACAACCATGAAAGTCTTTTTGTATAATTCTTCTACTTCTTTGTCTAGACATTGCAAAAATACAATGATTTTATTGAGACTGTTCTCAGAATTTTCAGATTATGGAACATTTTCTCATATTAAAATATGGACAACAAATTCCCTACCCTTCTCTCTTCCTCCATGCTTTCATTCTATTCATTCTTTCTTTTTGTAAAAATAACTAACTTCCTCTGGTAATAAAAGTGGCGTATGCTCTTTATACATACACAAGCGCATACATACACACATAGTCACACATGTGTATGTGTGTTGTATGTGTATCTGTGTATAAATTAGACCCCTCAGAAGGGCAGTCCACCATCTAGAGCAGCCTCAGCAAGCTTTTCTCCACAGGGTAAAACAATGAATATTCTAATCTTTGTGGACCAGGCGGCCGCCATTGAACTACTCGGCTCTGCCCTTTTGGCACAAAAGCAACCAGAGACACTATGTAAAGGAGGAACCCAGTGATGTTCTGATGCAGTGTTATTTAGCCAGCCCAAGAGCTGTGGGCTTCTGATGCCTGATCCAGGGAAGAGCACTAACAACGTACTTCCAAAAATATGTGTATTATTTTCATGAAAATGGAATGACGCTACCAAAGCCACCTTGTCTGCTTCAATATTTATCAGCATCCGTTATGTGACAGCTCTTAAACAATGATGAGTTAGCTGGTCATGGTCTCTGCTCTTGTGGAGTTTACAGCAGGAGATGCAATTAGCATAATACGTGCTCTGGAAGTCATAGGGGCTGTGATGGAGAAAAATCAGTGTAACTCTTGCAAGCCATCCTCTATTTATGGGCATTTAATTTTCCTAGCTGTTTCTATCATAGATTACACTACCATAAATATTCTTGGGACTAAACCTTCGTGAAAAGATACCACTTTTTTCCTTAAATTAAATTCATCAAATAGACTAGACAGGTCACAAAGCATACAAATTGCTTAGGCTGGCTCAGGGATCAGGGTTCAATCTCCAGTGTGCCATGCCAGTCCTGCTCCGGGAGCACACTGAGACAGCAGTTGAGACTGGGAGTGGTGCAGTGTACCGTAATCCCAGATCATGGGAAGCTGAAAACAAGAGGACCACTATAAGTCCTATATGTGTAGTGAGGACCTGTGGATCCTGTACTAAACACATTTTTAAAAAAGCATATAAATCATCATATTCATTTCCTAGGCAATGCCAACTACTTTCTAGGAAACTTACACTTCCATTTAAGTTACTCTTATTTCCCCTTATTTTCTTTTTGTGAGCACAGTGGTTTTCATGCATTGACTAAGAAACATGGAAATTCACTCATCTGAGTTATGAAACAGAAATGAGGAGGTAGGGAGTCCCTGCTGGGAAAGAAGCCCTGTTTCCAATGTTTGTCTCTGGGAGCCGTCTGTGATTTGAGCCCATCATGATAGCTAGAAATAAATTTCAGAAGTTCTTTAGAGTTAAGTGACTCCAATTATTAACTACCCTCATTGTGTGACAAAAAGGATGCTAAACTCTTTGTCTGCATAATCTGAGTTAAGCCTCAAAGAAAGATGGGCCCGGTGTTCACTGGCTCTGACTTAAGCTTCAGAACAAAACAGAAAGGAGCAACTGCAGCCAAGTGATGGGAGACACAAAAGTGACCTTGCCCATCTCTTCTTGAATCTGGAGCAGAAGCCTCAAGCTAACAGCACTCTGTGTCCGCTGACTCACGTGGCTCAGGCCTTATTGTGTCAGCATAGCTAAAGGCATTCGGAATTGGAGAACGCCATGTAAAATCTGTGCCTCAAACTTTGGGAAGATTGAAAGACTCAGACACACTGGGATCACCCTCCCGCTTGCTGACATCTGAGTGAATTAGATATTGCTCTGTCTACACACAGGATGCACTCCCTGTGGTAATGGTGATGACCTTAGATTAGTGACCTCTTGAAAATTCTTCATTGTGTCTGGGATTGCTGGTGCCACAGCAGAGAGTTGTGACGAGAAGGGCATCCCGACTTCTCACCCGGCCACTTCCCTTGGTGCTTTGCTTGCCCGAGTCTGTTGTTGCATTCTTCAATCTACGCAATAGGATGAGCAGAGCTCAGAAGAAAAAGGCAAGCATGGGTCCAGCCACACAGCAGGGCTGTGGCAAACACTTCATCCAGCTGTTCTGAGCTTTGTGAGCCTCTTGGTTTGCGTACTTCTGCCTCTCTCCTCCAAAATCCATCGTTCTTGATATCATTGATTAATTTTAATATTAATTTTTCTTTATAATTTTAGTATTGTTCACTGCAAATTTTATTGCCACCTGGCTGTCCTTACTTGATCTCGCTTTAAAAATATGCTTGGCAAGGACCTGTCGCTAAAGAACCCTTCCATCTTTTCCTCCTTTTCTTAGAACATCTCTAACAATGTCATGCCCAGAGCCAGGCTGTCCTTTTCTCCCTGTGGGGAGCCCATGCTCACCCTCATCTTCTTCTAAGATTTTTCCCTGGCCTTTGTTTAACTTGTGTAGCCATCTGTATGTATCAGTATATTGGAGGGCAAATGAGGTCTCTGATAGTCTGGAAACAATGTGGTCCTCTCAAGTCTGCACTTTGTATTGTATTTATTTAGAACTACCTCATAATAGAGATAGAGACAGAGACAGAGACAGAGACAGGGATAGAGAGATACAGACATAGACATAAACATAGATATATAGGTAGAGATACAGATATATTTTCCCCATGTACCATGTGTCGTACACTCTGCTATCGAGGATTCCCTGAAGCAAAGAACCATCTGAGAGTCTGAAGGTGCCAACAGAAAGTTAGCACACAGTGCAGAAGTGTGGCCCTGCACCAGTAGGAGTAGATCCAGAGAGCCCCTGAGGCACAGTTGGCCATGGGAGGGGCACCTCCAAGGTGCTTGGATGCAGACTGTCTGGAAAGAGCTATTAAAACACTTGATCTAGCCTGTAAGTGCCCATCAGTACTAGTCAGCTTTGCTGTTGCCAGACACAAACCTGGCATCCACAATTTAAAGGAGGAGAGATTTGGCCCACAGTGAAGGTGATTCATTCCTTGCTTGTCCTTGTCCAGCTGCAAAGCAGGAACACTAGCAGAAAGTGTGGTAGAGCAAAGCTGTTTAGTTCATGGTGTCCAGGAAGCGAAACTGAAGAGGAATGGGCTAGAGGCCAGATGACTGAACCAAGGCCATGCCTCCATGACCCACCCAGACACTAACAATCTACTAGGCAATCATTAATCCAGTGAAGCTAACAAATTAAGATTACCAGCCATGCCATCCTACCCAAGCCCATCCCCTCCCACCACCACCACCCACATCTGTATCTTCAGCAAACTCTCTCATCTCCAGACTTCTAGAACCACGTTGCCAAGTGCACAGTTCACTGGCTCCATGCAGCTACTAAGCATCCAAAACATGGTGAGACCAGCTGGGATAGAGCACAAGTGTGAGACACACTGGGGGGCGACAGCTAAGCACACCAAGTGGAGCACAGAAGATCACACCGGTCAACTTATGCAACTTATGTTGATTACACGTGAAAGTGATGGTTTTGTGGCTGCATTGCAGTACCTACACGAGTAAGCTCATTCTACATGTTTCCTTTTACTTTTATTAATGTCTCCACCAGAAATTGGAGAGTGACACATGTACTTCTCCCTGGGGGCCCAAGTTACATTTCTGTTGGGCAGTTCCGTTCTGATACATTCTTTGACCTGGCCACATGGAATGTGCTGCTTCGTGACCTTGCTATCTGTTTGCTCCGTATTCTTGAATTAATGTTTCATTGCTTCCTGCTCCATCACTCTCTGCCAAAGGACTTCTTTGTCTATTAATAAAGACCCAATATATATTTGATGATGATTCTTTCATTCATTTGATAAATATGTGTGGAGCCTACGCTTTGTGCCAGGCTTCCCTGGGAACTTAATAACCTTTAACTCAGAACCTGGCCTAATCGTAACAGGGTAGGAATTATTTGCCTTGCTTTACAAATAAGGAAATTGCAGTAGAAAGTTTAAGTGACTTGCTCAAGTCCCTCCCTAGGTAAATGGCAAGAAACAATTCTAACACTCTCACCCAGCCCCTGCGTTTGTGGCCTTTCATGGCCATTTTAACTTTGGGGGCGATCCAGACTTGCGCAGGGCCGGATTGAGTGAGTAAAGTAAAGAGGCTCCCCACGCAGCGGCCCTTCCACCGGATGCCGGATGCCGCTCCGCATCAGCGCTCGCCCTGCTTTTAATCACATCTTGTAAACATTCGCTTATGACTTCCAGAAATGCTTCAAGGGATGACAAGAGTGTGGGACAGGACTGCCTGGAGTGAGAGGAGTGTTCCTCCGAAGGGCATTCGTGGCAGTGTGTCTTCTACTGGAATTTTTTTTTTTTCCGGAACTGGGAATTGAACTCAGGCCCTTGCACTTGCCAGACAAACACTTATTCTACTGAGCTATCTCCCCAGACCGCTCTTTTTTTAAACTTTTGAAGGTTTTTTTGGGGGAGTGGGGACTCAGGCTGCCTTAAGGACAGGTGTCATGCTGTATGTGGTGATGGGCATTGAACCGCAGTCCCCTGAGCCTGAGTGACTTTGCTGAATCACGTGCTTTAATAAACTGAGCTACCTGGCAAGCCCCCAACTGGAATATTTTTCCAATACACCCTCTTGTCTTTCATGTAGCCTTTGTATGTACAGACTTATTACAATACTCAATCCAGTCCATGCTTACAAAGGCTTCTTGTGTCCCTGGAGCCCTGCATATGCCTGGCACTCAGTAAATAATGAACATAGGTTGATGCTTTTTAATTATAGAGGTTCATGTTAAATTCTAGTTTCCTGAAAAGCACTGGAACAAATCAAAGTAGCCATTTCTCCACAATTGCCTATATATATATATATATATATATATATATATATATATATATGTCACATATATGCTATAATATATTACATATTATATATGCTATTATATAGAGTACATATTATATATGCTATTATATAAAGCACACATTATATATGCATATATATATATGTATATATATATAGTACACAGGGTCTTGCTACACAGCTCGGACTTGATCCTCTTGTCTCAGCCTCCTCAGCACTGGAACTATAGGTGTGTGCCACTACACCCAGTTTTAGTAGCTGGCATGATGCCTGGATTTCCAGGACATGCAGAGCATACAGTATGGGGCATTAAACCTAGGTCCTTTTGCTTGCCAGGCAGGTGCTTAGACCACTGAGCTATTACCCCAGCCCTATATTTTGTTTATGTAAGGCTCCATTGAGCCAGGAATATAGCTCAGCAGCACAGCACTTGCCTGGCAAGTGTGAGGTCATGAGTTCAATTCCTGATAATCCCCCAAAATAAACAAAGAATAAAAATAAATTTTAAAAAGTAAAGTTCCATTATACAAAGAAGAACCCCATTTATGTGAGAGTATAGGAAAGAAATCTTTCATTCCCTGCTTGTCTTTCTTCTCCATATTATGGTATCTTTGACCAATCTAACAAAGCTGGCAACCTGCCTTTTGTCAAAACAGAGTATGCATCTTTATAATAGCTGTATACTACCTACTGCCAGGTCCTTGATGCAAAGCTGGGAAATTTTTGTTAAAAAAATGTCTTGCCATAATTTATTCATTAGAGAAGTCATCTGAATGAGTTGACCATGCCAGGACTACCTAATGGGCGTGAAACAGGAAACTACCCAATTCCCAGAGAAGACAGGCAGCCAGGCATGGAGAAAGGATTGCTGAGCTGCAGACCATTACGCATGGTTTGCCACAAACTATCCTGGCAATCGCGGGTGGGCCCTAACTCTTCACTTTCCATGTACTCCAGTTTTGTGTCTAGAAAGTGAGGGCATTAAACCAGCTGAAGGACAGCAACCTGGCATGCATACCGCCCTGGTGCTGCTGCCCTCCTGCTGCCGCCCTCCTTTGCAGACCTCGCTAATCACCACAGTGCACTTTCGCACTGTTCCAGAGTGCAGCTTCAAGCCCTCATCTCAGTAATCCTTACATCTTCCAGCCATTAGTCACTGCCTATTTCAAGGCCAATGGTTCTTTCTGAAGTCTTCCAAGTATAAGTAGGGGTGAGTATTGTTTGTTTGGTGCAGGGTAGGAAGAAAAGAGATTGGAGGCGAGGAGTTTTTATTCTCAAAACCCTTCCATGTTTCACCTGGAATCATCACTCTGGCCACGCTGACATCATGAGGCATCCTGGGAGATCACACTGGGAAGATAATCATGGAGCTCTCTGGCTCCTGTTAGCACTGAGGTGGCAGGCACTGAAGGGAACTCTGTGTATCTCTGGGAAGATGTCATCCCTGGATATGATGGGGGTGTGGCCTAAAACTGAGATGCTTGTTGGCTTTCTTCTTAATAATCAGAACTCCAGTATGTGGTACTCTAGGTTGCTGTTTATGTTTTGACTCCTTTGAGTTAGTTTGGTTCAGAGGAAAGGCCACTGGAGAATGACATTTTATGGGATGTGGCAGCATTTTTCATTTAATAGTAATGGCCACTTGGTAATAATTTTCTATGGCATCTTATGGCACTTTCTTGATATAATAGTGCAAGGTAGATGTATTATTAGGTGAAAAGCCCACAGAACTTGCTTACTTTTCCTCTTATGTTCTTGTCTTCTGTGTTGGCAACGACATCTAAAGCCTTTTGCATACTGGGGATGAACCCTACCAATGACCACACTGGGATATATTCTGTAGAAAGGGAAACTTTAAAACCAGGGAGGGGGCCAGCGAGATGGTTCAGTGGTCTAAAGCGCCTGCTTGGGAAAGCTCAGGCAACTGCAGGGACTGCAGTTCGATCCCCGGCACCACATGCTGCGCCAGCGCCACCACCAGGGCAGGCTGAGCCAGCCACAAAAAAAAAAAAATTAAATAAGAAGAAACAAACAAACACAACAAGCAAAACAAATAAATAAATAAATAAATTAAAAAAAAAAAAATAAATAAAACCAGGGATACTGTGATCCCTGGTTTTAAAGAATAAGAGCCTCTATATACAGATAAATTTATTTATTTATTTATTGGACTCAAGTTCGGGCTTGTACTTGCTGGTGGGCACTTATGCCCCTGAGCTACATTCCCAGCCCCAGAAGAATTTCTGGCAGGATACCACCCCAATGGGTAACATCACTAATGTCTGCTACATGCCAGGTGTCATGTGAAACTGCTTGAAATTTTATCATAATGTATTCTCACAACAACTATAGGAAAGTGGTCACACCCTGTGTGTTACACTCAGGGGAACTGAGGCCCGGGGAGGTGAAATATCTCCCTTAACCGCCCACCTGCCATGCAGAAGAAATCAGGGCATGACTCTACAAGCTTTTTTGCTTTTCCATCACTCTGCCCTCCTGGGAGCCTAAGAGTTGTTATTTCAAAGTTAGGATTAGAAAGTGACTCAACATTTTTCTTTTCTTTGTACTTGTCTGAGTTTTGAGAAATTATTTAAATCAAATCTGTATAACTAATGAAAAAAAATGAAAGAGAATGACTAAGTACTCAGGCTGGAATGAGAGACCTAGATTTAGTAGTTATCTCTTTAACTGTCAGACCTTAGACTGGCTGTTTCATTTTACTGGGCCTTTTTCCCTTTCTACAGAATATGATCATAGAACCGAAGGATCGGCAAAGCTCCTCGTAGGTGGGAAATTATTTCAGTGGGGGAGGGAGCTATATCTAAGTGGATTCATGAGCTTTTTTCTCCTGGGAAGTGATGATAACTTAGAGCGTATTAAAAATTGTGCTAATTCCTATGTGAGTACTCTGAAGGCAAAATAAGCTGCTTTTTATTAGAAACATGAGTTTCTCAAAATAAACGTGTTGGTACACCACTGCGGTTGGCGCCATGCAAGCCTCTGCAGTCTGTCCTTTCATGTGTAGCCCGTCTCTGTCATCACTGTCTGTGAGGTTGTCTGGGCTAAACTTAGGGTTTTTGTTGTGCGAATCATGGAGGTAACACTGGAGTTAAAGTGTATGGCATCTTATTAAGTTGGTTGCATTTATAGATCTTGAGAGGCCTCGGGGTGATAAAAATCTGAGTTATGCATTGCATTAAGTAGAGTTATATAAAGCCCGTTGAATATTAATTTTGTAATGATTCACCTTCCAGTTTTATGAGACTGGATATAAAAAGATGCTGTGAATAATTGAGCCCATGGTCTATAAAATGAAGCCTCGGGAAGAGAGTTTAATTGGAACTGAAGAGAGCAAAACCTTTTCCTTCTTTGCTGAGATCAAAGTCAGCTTGAATCATCCTCTCTAATTTCTAGAATGTTCCATAAGTGTACACAGTCATCTGCTTGTCCAGGACACCCTATAGATACCCAGACATGCAGCTCCCAACTCCCTTACACAAATGCACAAAATACTGGGGCTTCTTCCCCCATACTCTCAATCATCCCTGGATCACTTATGTAACATATCATGTAAATGCAATGGAAGGGACTGCTGTGTTGTCTAGGAAATAATGAGAAATACTTGGACATTTTGAGCGCAAATGCAGCTTAAAATTTTTTCCCCTCCCAACAGTGGTTAAATCTGTGGATGTAAAACCTGTGAGTGTCAGGGCTGACTACACAAAAGAATGCTGTCGTGGTTTTGAATTTTGCAAGGGAAACAAATACAATATGGGACACATATTTTATTGAATTACTTTCTAATAGTTACCCAGAGAATTTCATACAAAAACAAAGTGAAGGAAATCTGTTCACGTACTAAAGACTAAAGAACCAGCTGAGGGCCTGGATATCTCACAAAGATGTCCTACACGAGTCCAGCTGAAGACCAAGAGCCCATGACAGTGCCTCTCATGAGTCTGGCTGAAGGGCCAAAGCTCATGACAATGTCTCCTGCAGGCTTGTTTCACAGATGTGTGCTGGGAAGGCCCAAAGGTCAGTGGTAGAAGCTAGAAAGACTATACCAGCAGAATGAAGGATCTGTGCTAGCAGGCTGAGGAATCTGAGCCAGAAAGCAATGCTCAAGGTAAGAACCAGAGCTCCCCTGAAAAGTACCATAACCATCCTCAATGACACTGGGGTCCCAAGCTCCTCTGATGAGGAAAAAAGCTGAATTCCTATCAGGAAAGCCAACATGACAAGCTTCTTCAGAAGACTGAGCTGTGAGCCATCTTCCCCTTCTGGAGCCAGGAAGTGATCCTCAAAGTGAGAACAAGAGCCCGCCACTGTGAACCCTAGCCATTCTTGGTGACAACAGGGTCTCCAGCTCCTTCAATGAGGAGAACAGCTGAGTTCATCAGGAAAGCCAGCATGACGAGGTCCTCCAAGAGAACCAGCACTCTCAACAGTTCCAACAGCTTCTCCAAACAGCTTCCCTAACAGCCTATGCAGTTCTGCCTCTTATGCCACTGGCAACAATCCTCAGGTGGGCCTCCCAGCCCCAGCACCCTGCTAGTTCAGTTCACACCACAAGTGTGAAGATGGATGCAAAACAAGAGGCAGATATTTTCTACCATAGTGTATTTACACTATTCTTACTTAGCTTCCAAATATTTGATCTATTTAATCTGCATATTCTGTAAATAATTTTCCTGCACACATTTTTCAATTTTTTCCAAAATAAAACAAATTCTTACACATGAGACATAAAATTATTTATATGTCTTGACTTTTAAATTACCCTTTGCAGAATTTATTTAAATGAGCAGCAAACAGGTAAAATGATTCTCAAGGTTATTAATCATGAAGGAAATGCAAACTGAAATCACAGTGAGGTGCTCTCATGCCTGTTGAGAAGGCTAAAATTTAAGCACTGAAAACTGCATTCAGTGAGGCTATGAGGCAGCCAGAACTCTCACTATATTGCTGATAGATATAAAATTGGAGCCCCACTTTGGAATGTAGTTTTCAGTTTTTATAAAATTAAAAGCCCTTATCATATAAGACCTAGCAATTTCACTAAGAGATACTTACTAAAAACAATGAAGATATACACCCATATCAATATTTGTACTGATACGTTTATGGCAGCTACCTTCGTGATAGCCCCAAACTGCAACAGTCAGAAGTGAATGAATAGCAAAACTGTATTCAGGCTCACCAATAGAATACTATAAAATAAAACAATCAGAAAAGAACATGAAGGGAGAGTGGCTCATTGACAGACCTCCTGCCCAGCCTGTGGGAAGGCCCTGTGCTTATGCCCCTCAGCATTACCCAAGACAAAAAGAAGAAAGAGAAAGAGTGGAGAGGGAGAGGGTGGGAAGTGGGGAGGAGCAGAGAGAGAGAGAGAGAAGGGGAAGAAGAAAAGGAGAGGGAGGAAAATAACTCCAGATAATTTCAAAAACATTAAAAATGTACTAGAATATTGTGCTAAGCAAAATCAGAGCCTCTGGTTCCATGGATGTGGAGTTCTGAACAAGTGCATTCATAGATAGTGACAGAAACCAGAACACAGTTTGGCTGGAACAGCAGTAAGAGGTGAGCAGGAGGACTAGATGCAGAGGGACACAAAAGAACTTTTCAGGGCACAGAAATGTCCTTTATCTGGATTGCAGTGGTGGATGTAGGAGTGTATACATTTGTCAAGGTTTGTTATTGACTTCTGCATTTAAAATGGGACAATTTCATTTGCATGTAGGTTGTACCCCCTCAACAGATTTTCTTAGCCTTTGAATAATAGGCACTGCATCAGTTTCTGTGACATACTAATCACCCTACTCAGACATTAAGCCCCTCACTTCCGGCAGCGACAGCCTACACAACTGTTCCTGCAAGGGAAGCGCTGCGAAAAGAGGAATCTCATCTTGTCAACCACCTTTAAATTTCACTTGACAGATGTCTCCAAAGGATGTTTTTGGAGGAATGAGCTCCCCGTTTGAGAATCTAACCTAGTCTTGGGGTGACAGGGAGAATATTCATAGAGCAAGATGAGGTTCTTCAGCAATTTAACAACTTGTCTTCCAGACAGGAAGTGGAGTTTTTATTCTGAATGGAAGAACATTAAAGACCTGAGTTCTGACTTAATTTAAGGCAGTACATGTATTCATTTGACAAATAGCCACTGAATATCCGTGATGTGCACTGTCCAGGCTGTGGGAGGGCAGCAGTGGGTGTGACAGAACAGTGTTTTGTTCCTTGCAGAGCTGGCATTCTAGGAGGGAGGGGAAGTTAGCAAGCAGGTAAACAGTGTGGCTTTAGGACCACACAGAAAATAAACAGGCATGCAGGACAGCGAGATGTGGCCTGATAAGATAAAGGATCCAGAGGTCAGGGAAGGTCATGTGAGCTAAGATGAACGAGGGACAGAGCCAGCTATGAGATGATCTGGAGAAGCAATGTCCAAGGCAGGGTATCCATGGCTCGCAAAGCTTTATGGCTCAGAGAGGAGGGTAGGAAAGAGGCCGGAGGAGGAGGGGCAGTCAAGAGCAAGGGGAAGGCTAGAGTGAAGTTTGAGGGATAGAGAGAATCCCATGTAAAGGATGGAATTTAAGTTTTCATCTGAGTGAAAGTCAGTGGACATGGAAGAGTTTTTAGCAGGAGAGAGAAATAATTCAGCGTGTTCTATAGCTACCATAAGAAAAGACAGTCTCAGGGGTCAAGTGAGGAAATGAGTGAGAAGACTACCAAAGTAATCTTAAGGGAAAGATGCTAATGGGTTGTACTACAGCGAGGGCATGGATAGTAGACAATAGAAACAAATAGAGGGTGTGTCTTGCAGGGAAAACGCTAGGGCTGGGGGAACGGGTGATGGCATGATGCAGGAAAGGAAGGCCCAATTTAGTGGCCTTGATGGGATGGGTGGCTGAGAGTCTCTGGGAGGAGATGACCTGAGTGACTGGCTAGGGGGTCTGCAGCCTTTGTGAGCCCCCACAGCAGCAACTGAATAACTGTGAAACGTGAAATAGCAGCGTTTGTAAATATCCTGTGAGGGAAACTCTGCTGGTAAAGACCTCCCCCTCCCCTGCTGTGAGTCTCCAGACGTACTAATAAGTGGGTGCTGGAGATGTCCTGCTCCTCTAATCACAGACTTCCTTGGGAACAGACACTTTCAGCAGACACCAGGCCAGGGCAAGCTGGAAGCCCTCTCCTGCCTCTGTTGTTTATGGTCCATGGCATTTGTATTGGGGCAGTGCCCTGAAGAGCTTGCTCTTGCTCTGAGAGACTTATTGGAAGGTTGCCCGCTTTTGTTAATTATGGCTTAGGAATCACTTTGTCAATAATTTCGGAGCCTGGGAGTCTAAAATATTGCAGGGTATTATTAAATATTTAAAAATTGCTTAATTTCTCTACATGGTATGAGATTTCGGCTGAAATTGGATCATTTGAGCAGTTTTTCCATTGTGTTCAGAGCCACAGATCCACTCCAGCCTGTGAAAAGGAATTTTAGTATGGTTTTAAAATCTACTAGATAAGAGTGTGCAGAGATTGTATCATTTTTCTGTCTGTTCATGTACTGAACTCGGCACGGCAACAGAAACAATCATCTCAGCTTATGAAAATCCTCTTTGAGTAATGTTAACCAAACTCTGCATGCATGTGTGTGTGTGTGTGTGTGTGTGTGTGTGTGTGTGCGTGTGTGACTGGAAATTCAACACAAGGCCATTGCACTGAGCTACCTCCCCAGCAGCCCTTTATTTTTATTTTTTATTTGAATGCAGTGCCTCACTAAGGGTCACCAAGTTACCCAGTTGAATTTCATACTTTAGGTCATCCTAGAACTTTTCAAAATGTCCAGATTATGGGTACATGCCACCGCGCTTGGCTTAAAACCAAACTTCTGAGAGTAAAGCGTCTCTGAAATAAAAGAGCTACAAATGCTAACTAGAAATAGACTGGATTTAAGGGTAAGTCCCACAGATATCAGTGGCGGAGCTATATATCAATTGGAAATATGTCTGCTAGACCTAAAGAACATTTTTATATTGAAAATTGTGGGGAAGTAAGGAAAGCATGGAGTGTTTATGTTGAGCCTTCACTGGCTACAGACAAGAAAGACAGGATAATGTAAAGCAATGGAACTTCAGGGACAGGTACACAGCTCAAAAGGAAAAACACTGTGACTTCTGGATTGTTCGGGATGGTGAGCGATATGCAGTGCTCTCTGCGTAGTCAAGGTTTAAGCTCTCTTCGGTCAGATAGATCTCTCTTGATTTGGGCATGAGCCCTTAATTGGTTAACACCCTTACCTCTGCTCCCCTCTATTCTCTGTGCTTGCAATTAAATTTTAGGGCACTTAGCATTTTTTTCTTATAGTAGTAATGGGAAACATTACTTGGCTATTTTTATTACAAAAACAACATCAGCTAATCTTTGACAATTTGGAAAATGTAGAAGAAAATACAGCCATAACCATATCACAAAGAAAACCACGAGATGTTGTAATTTCCTATAAAACCTTTGAGCTGGCATGGATTTTTACAGTTATCTTGCTGAAAGGAAAACATTTTTTTAGCACAACACTTTTAACTCCAAAATCACATGTTTTCCACACCATGCAATCAGTTCTGCAGCTCTCCAGACACCCGCTGGGTGTCCATTCTGATCCATCCCAACATTATCTACCTAGAGCTCACATCAGAATCCACAGATTAAGAGCTCAGTTCCATAACACTGCCTATATTCTAGACAACATCTATAAATCCCAGGCTTCTGGCTCTATGACCAGTTTAACTAAAGCTTAGGATTTTCTTGTCCACTTCAGCTTTGATAATTTGCTATGATGGCTCAAGTAGCTCATGAAAACATTTTATTTCCTATTTCTAGTTTATTATACAGTTTTCACACAACTAGCTGGTTGAAGAGGCACTCATGCAAGGTCTAGAGGGATCTCAAGAGCAGGAGCTCCCCTTGAGGATGGGAGGTGCCGCCCTCCTGGTAAGTGCATACTTTTACCAAACCAGATGCGCTCCAAACCTCATTGTCTGAGGGGTTAGGGAGATCTCATTAGGTAGGCATGATTAGGTAAATCACTGCCACTGGTGATGGAACTCCATCTCCTGCTTCTTCCCCCTCCTCCCCCCAGGTCAGGGGTTGGGTCTAAAAGTTCTAAACCTTTAATCACACAGTTGGTTTCTTTGACCAGCAGTCCTTCCTTTTACTCCATCCTGAAGATCTCAGGGCCAACAGCCATTCATGAACATAAACTCAGAACTGATTAAAAGGGGGTTGTTATGAAGAAAGAAACATGTTCCTATTATCCCAATGACTCTGCAAGTTATAACAACTTTAGGTGTTGATTAGACTTCTAGAAACCGAGGAAGAAGACTGAGGACAGACTTCTTGCTGTGATTCTAATCATGACATCACAGTGGCCTGGCTTCTTATTTCATTCCTGAGGTTCAGAGCAGCACAGTCTCGAACCCAGGGCTCCTCCTTGTCAGTGTTGAGCCATTTCTGAATTATCTGTGTAGTTTCATAAGCTCATCTTCTTCTCAAGTCAGAAGAGGCACATGGTCCTGCTATGGCCTCTTAAGAGGTGGAGGTATGACAACATGTCTCTGAGGACACATGTGGCTCCATGGGCACCTTGGTGTCTAAGAAGCTACATGGTCTTAAATAAGCATGACATTAAGTTGCCGTGACTTAGGAAAGTGTAGAGAAAAACACAGCCATAACCATATCTCAAAGAAAACCATGACATGTTGTAATTTCCCATAAAATCTTTGAGCTAAAATAGATTTTTACAGTTATCTTGCTGAAAGGAAAACATTTTTGAATACTTTTAACTCCAAAGTCATGTGTCTTCCACACCATGCAATCAATTATTCAACTCTCTGGCTTTGGAGAGGCATTTACTGAGCAATGGTGCTTGGATCACTTGAGTCAAAATGATCGAGAACATTTTTGTATATAGATGTGGTTCCGGGATGTTGAAACAAAGGCTTTTGCACTGAGCTATTTCTCTGACCCTTTTAAGATTGACTGAGAGACAATACCTCACTAAGTCCCTAATTTTCTCAAGCTAGGACTTGAACTTGACATCCTTCTACCTCTGTCTTCCAGAGTGCTGGTGTTTAATATGTGTGCTACCACACCAGTCACTGAAAATCATGACTCGTAGGCCTCACTCTAATTTTGTGGAATCAGAACATATAGGGCAAGACCAAGGATCTTTCATATTAATAGAAATAAAGCTTAGTACAGGGAAGAATTCAAATTGTCTAATCTGTAATAAGCAGGTAGAGAGACAGACAGAGAGTTGGTTGGTGGATAAATAGATGTTTGTAAAAGAATAAGAAGTTTCTATCTCCATGAAAGGAAATTCTTAATGGCTATCTCTTAGGAGTAGAAAAGAGGTGAATAGGGAGTGAGGCTCTCACTGTTCTGAGCCACTTAGAAACAGGAATGCATGGAACATAATGTTTTAAGAATCTCTTTTATTGGTACTTCTACAATTAAGCTATCCCTCTGAGAGACTACAAGTGTCGACATAATATTTACTTGTTAATGTGTGTGTGGCCGATGCAAGAAAAGAAATGCCTCTTTGCTGATATCAGAGGACACAGAAGGAAAAATAAGAGGGGGTGGAGTGGTCAGATCACTTATTTACCCATTTATCTCTTCCACAAATGTTTGTGGAGCACCTACTATGTGTCAGGGTCTGTTGGGTGCTGGGGACACAGGAAAGAACAAACACATAGCTCTGGGGTACAGCACTTGCTGAGCATACACAAGGCTCTGGGCTTGAGCCCTAGCAGACAGAAAGAATAAAAGGTGAGAGAGAGAGAGAGAGAGAAAGAGAGAGAGGGAGAGAACAAGACACAGTGGGTCTCAGGATGTCTGCTTCACCATGGACAATGCCAATATAAAGCTAAAGATCATTATGGATGGTGACAGGTGTGTGAAGACAGAAAGGAACTGTGCCTCATGGATGGTTAGAGTGCTGTTTTCTAGTGGGCATGGGTGACTTCTCTGACAGAGGACATTTCAGCTGCAGCCCAGACAGCAACAGGAAGCCAACTATCTGCCTATCTGGGGAACAAGTCTCTGGGAACAGGAAACTATCAGGACCAGGGTCCAAGGTGAATAACAACTAGTATGTCTGAAACTTAATGACCAAAAGAACACTGAAATAAAGTCCGAAAGAAATACAGGTCCAAATTGTGTACAATGATCATACTAAATGAGTTTGAGTTTGATTCTAATTTGAACAGAAAGTCTTAGGAGAGCTACATTTGGGGAGGAAAAAGTTGATACCTTCATATTTAGGTTTTCGAAAAATAACACCAGCACTCAGCACTATATGGAAACTTAGAAGAAGTTTTTAAAAGATGTAAAAGTTTATTGAAAACTACCAAGAAACTTTTAAAAAGACAAAATATAACATCTAAATGGAAAGAAATCAATGTCATAAAACGTTGATAATGTCTAAGTATTAGTAAATTATAGATTTAAGCAAAATCCCAATAGTATTCTAGATAGACAGAATTTTACAATTTTACAAACGAAAATAGAAATATACAATCAAAATTTATTAGAAAGCCATAGTAATTAAGACACAGAGTCACTGGGGAAAGGAAATGGAAAAAGTAGATCAAGTCCATCAGAAAAGAGTCGAGTGATGGATGAGACAAATACCGAGTTTCTATGTACAGGATACGCTGGAAGTCGAAGTGGAATGCACACTTTACATTACAAGGAAGTGTGCTATTGCTATTGGTTTCCTACAAGAAGAAAGCTTTCCTATTCCCATGTCACACTTTGTACAAAAATAAACTGTGAGGTGAATTAAAAACCCAGATATAAGAAATAAAAAATTAAGCCTTTAGATGGGAAGGGGAGGTTATTTTGCATTATTAGAATAGACTTAAAAACTAGCGACACAAAAATCACTCGAGATTGGATAGATTTCACAATAACTGAAGTGTACAAATTCTGCACAATGAACCACACATAAAATTCAAAGCAAATACAGAGAGAAGATATCTGCAAAATCTCTGCTTAACTCCCACAAATCAAGCAGAAATTTTAAACTACCCACCAGAAATAATGGAAGGAAGGCCTTATGAACATGTTCTTCCCCCAGGGAGAGACAAGAATGAGGAACAAAATTTGGAAAGACTTTTCACGTCACTGCTAAAAGGAAGAAACGTAAGCCTAAAACCACAGTGCCACAGCGTTTGATACCCACCAGAGCTGCAGAAATTCACACGGCTGACGGGCATGGCAAGCAATTGAAGTACAGACACTGCCAGCTGCAGCAGGTGGCACTTGGAGAGCAGAGGCTCATCCCCTCATTAGCCACGCACACACATGCTCCCCAGCTCGGGCATCCTGCTTCTCATAGGCAGCCTCTCTCAGAGGAAGGGCCCCCTGGTTTGTCTGGAGAAAATGCAATGTCCTTGCCCCACCCCACACTCAGCTCAGGAGAAATTCTGCCACGTTCCTAAATACCTAGGAAAGTTGGCCTGCCCCGGGGTCCCCCAGGAGAAATTCCTGCTCCCGTCTGCCCAGTGCTGTACATAGCCCTGATGTACTGTGCTCCGTGCAGCCCTCCAGCTGCCCAGCGGGCCTGTGTGTGGCAGGACTGTGTGAGCAGTGCATCATGGGTCCTTCGTGATGCTGACCCACTGGACGCTGCCTTGTGTCTTTGGCCCAGAAGTGGAGAGTTAAGGATGACTTAAGGGCAGCATGGAACAGTTAATGCTCTAATGAGGTCTATCTGAAGCAAAATGAAAGTATGTTTAGAAAAATGTAGCATGCAGCATGACACACTATAAGAAGTTTGAGAACCATAAAACTATAGGATATATTGTTTTGGACACACACGCACACACACACACACACACACACTGACAAGTGTGCAATAGTGGTTATCTCCAGAGACCCAGGAAGAACTGGACTGAAGAAAGTAAGGCAGCATATTAAAATTTTATGTGATCTTGTCTTTTAAAATAATAAGGACAGGTTTTCAGGCAGGGTCTCACTGTGTAACCCAGGCTGGGCTTGAACTTGCCTCACAGTGATCCTCTTGCCTCAGCCTCCCAAGTGCTGTTCCTTTGTCCTTGCCACCCATGTAAGTCCCAGAATCCCTTCCTCCAGCAGTGGCTGTGTGGGGTGGCTCTTTGCAGTCCTCCTGCCACGGTCTGTGAAACTGAACTAAACCAAACCTAGAGCAGGACTATAGCTCAATGGCGTAAGTGCCTGCCTGGCAAGCACAGGTCCCCTGTATCTGAAAAAAGAAGAAGAAGAAGGAGAAGGAGAAGGA
>PVKN010003567.1:0-36660 GCA_004027915.1 Capromys pilorides
TATCCTTTTTTATTTAGTGGTCTGCCCTGGAGGGAAAGAGAGGCTTGATTGTGAAGCAGAGAGGCAAAGGCTTGGTATATTTTAATAAAGATGAATATCCCTAAAAATGCTTGAATTATATGGAAGTAAGATTTGTTGCAAGTTACAAATCAAAGCCTGAATTGTCACTTATCTCCTAATGATACTTCTACACAGATTATTAATTTCATTTTAGAAGCCCAATGAATGTTATATTTTATGACATTGATTAAACATCTTGCTGCCTTCTAACCATCCATCCTTTTCATTTTCAAAAATCCATATCGGAATTTAACAAAAACAGCTCATAAATTTGTATTTTACAGCAGACTTGACTGGCTTTCCTTCCCCCCTTAGACCCAACCCATGCTGAGCTCTGGACCCAGGTCGTTTCCACCCCCACAAGTCAAGCTTTTCCAAACCCACCTGTGTACTGTTATCAGAGAAGGGCTGGGCGATTTGTTTGAAGTGCAGCTGCAGCTTCTGGGGCAGCAGAGGCTTATGAGGACCTGGGCGGTGGTGGGGTTATCCCCACCTGGGAAGCAGAGATTCAGTCCTCATCCTCTTGCCTAGACAGGCCAGTCCCCTTCCTCTTCTGTGTCCTGGGGACAAACAGCCCCTCCCTGCCGCCTCCCAGTGTCTTTGAGGGAGATCTATGTGAGAGGAGAGATCTGAAAGTCCCGCCTGCCTTTCTGAGGAAAGAAGTGCTGTAGTGGGCTGATGAGCCAGTCAAGACTGGAAGGAGGGGACAGGTCTGAGATCAACCTCAGCCACTTTAGGGGAGGTTGAAGCTCTTGAAAACAGGGAGAAAAGACTTCCAGAAGATCCACTGTACCGATATCTGCCTAGGTGTATCTGTAGGAGTACCTCCACTTCATCCCTCTCTCACTGTTGGGCTCATCCTCTACCTGGATTGGCTCCTATTGGAAGACCCTGCTTGTTTGTTCCAGTCACATGTCCCTCACAGTGTCACAGGGAGTTGCCTTACATTTCTATCTAGAGAGGGCCTGGCACCTAGATTACCATACCAGAGAGCAGCTGTAGCCTTCTTCTCCTCTAGGAAAGAGATGTCTTGAGAAACCTGAACTCAACCCTGCATGAAAAATTAAGGACCAGCAGGCAAAGACTGCCACATGCTGGGAAAATAACTCTGAGGCTTTGAGAGGGGAGAGGTTGGGTCAGAGGGAGTGGGGGAAAAGCCATATTGCAAGGATTGATAATATCAGAACAAAAACACTATTAGAAGTCTACCTCTGCCTGGTACAAGCTTTATCACAAGCGTACAAGAGCTTAGGGATGAGGTCAGTGCCCCTGGCAACTTAGAGATCAGCCATAGAAGGAAAACTGCCACCCTAGAACCCTCAAGAGGACCCATTCAGTTCAACAGGACATGGGCTAAGGGTGTGACCTCAGCAGTCACACTATTGGGGTTCAGATCCTGGCCTTCTCTAGGCCCTTGACAAAGTTATCCAACCTTGTTAATCCAATCTGGGCTTTTCTCATCAGTAAGAGTCATTCACTAGGGACACTGTCATAGCCAAATGAACCAAGTGTGTTGTTGCTAAACACTGTGCCAGGCCAAAGTTAGCTCTTTGATAGATGTCTGGTTTTGTTGGCATGTGTTAGATAGCAGTATCTCACTAGTGGTAGTGATTCTTTCGGTTCCATGATTGTTCGTTTTTTTCTCTTTAAAAATCTAAGGAATAGCATCACTAACTGCAGGAGGCAGTGCCCGGTCTTGGCTCTGCAGGGTCTCCACTCTGGGTATGGTGGCAGAGCTTCATTAAATGAGGCTGGCTGTTGGGGACAGTCCTATGTTTTGTGGATGAGAAGTAGATTTGCATATGAGAGGACAGTACCTGCTCAGTGATGACATCTCTCCTGAGTGACATATTTTGTTCTCCTTTTTCTGTCTCATTTCCCTCCCATCCCCCCTTTTTCCCCTCACTCCACTACCTCACCCCTAGCCAACCCTCCCTAGGATGCCTGGCACTGGGGAGGTTGCATAAAGGGAAAATATGGCATGTTTACAGAGAGAATTTTCAAGAAGTGTTAATTTAATATGCTAAAGTGTTCCCTTCAGCATTTTACCTTTCTTGTTGTTTTCACAAAACAGCCAAGACTAAATAATGAGCCCAGGGCTGTGCCCTTTGGTAGCGTGATAGCTCATTACCCACTAGCGGCCTCCATCTGCCCTCATGGCTGCATAGGGAGCCATTACGATTATGATGGAAATCTCAGAAGCCATTACCAAGATGCAACAGAGGGCCTACTGCAGACAGCCTAATGGACTAATTTGTAATTGGGAGAGGGAAATGAGTTAGCGAGCTGGGGCCGGTTTTGATGAGAGTGGAAGTGCGCATGCTAAATGTGATAAATGAATAGGAATGTGTGTTTGCGCAGTGGGCTCTACAAGGCTTTCCATCTCTCCTGGGGACTGGAGGCGTGCTGACAAGCCATGAGGAGCGTGGAGGAAAGGCTCAGGGGAGGCAGCAAGATTCAAGGAGAGTAGCTAAGGATAAATCGGTGAGGAAAACTAATGGCAGTAAAATCCAAGGAAATGATTGCATCTGCCATGAAAGTAGTAATTAGGAAGCATTTGGTGTGCATGTCTTTAACCATTAAAATAGGGGATGAATAGGAGCCCCAGCGCTTGTTGTGGGAAGGTTGTAGTGCCGATGGGCTGTCAGGGAAGCCATCGAGGAGGGCTCAGGAACGACAGTGTTCTCAGACCTCATGGTCCACACCAATTCTGCTTGCTTAACACAGAACTCACTCCTGAAAGGCCGTGTGCATGCTCTGTCCCCATGGCCACAGGTATGCTAGCCATAGGAAGCCCCAAGGCAGCCACCATGCTGGGAAGGAGCACAGGCTTGGGCTTCAGAGGCCCAGTGACCCAGGCCAGCAGACTGCTGTCCTTGGAGGGCTGGAGTCACTTCTTAAGCCCCCATGACTAATCCACAAGCTGAGGAGTGCTGGTACCAGTGCCTGGAGACAGATGGATCCGATTTCTGAAAACTGGCTCTTCTTTTTGCCTGTCCGTTGGCTCCCACCAGCAGCACATAGCCTGGCCTAGAATGCTCTTCATGCTCCAAGGAGGCCTGCACTTTTGTTCCTTCTCACGTAGGTTCGTCTCAGGCCACATCCTGCTTGGGATTGTCCTTATTTTCAGTTTCTTTTCCTGTCACTCCTCAATTCTGTCCTTTAACCTCAAAGCCCTGCTGTCCTTTTCTTTGGTCAAACCTTCTTATCTTTGAAAGCCTGAGAGTCGTCGCCCAATTCTCAATGCATGCCCTGCTCTCACAACCTGCTGCCTCAGCCTTTCCTCTGGCCCCCTCTTGGGCTTCCTCGTGGGCCAGCCTGATGCAGCTGTCAGGGATGTCTTTGCGCTCAGGATTCCTCCTGCTCCCAGATGTTCTCATCTCCTCACCCAGGAGGACCTTTCGGCCTTCCTAAATGGCTTCAGGGAAGGCATGCATTCCTTCAGGGGAGAAGGAAGCTCTGAAACCAATTAACTGAGCCCAGACCAGGGTTCTCAGAGCACTTTCCCCGGATAAGAAACTGAACTGACTGACTCCTGCTCTCAGTCCCACATCCATCCCAGGGGGGCTCACTATTCTTGTCACATTCCCAGGTATACAGGAAAAGTTCCCCGTTTTCCACCAACTGCCACAAGATAAGATTTCTAATTAACTCCTTAATGGGAATGATAATAATCCTGTTCAGCAGGGTTTTGTTGACAACCTCTTTAGTCACATGAGTAATTCTCATCCTCTTTGAAAATGAATTTGAGGAAACCAACAAAAACAGAAATACATTGAGATGCAATGTAAGTCAATCTAGGCATAAGCAAGAAAAGTTGTACCAGCTGAGAAGCTATCAGAATATCAGACATTAAAGGAAATTATTGGAAAAACATAAATGTAGTTCTCCTTTGGACAACAGTCATGAAAAAGGGACAATTGGATGAGTATCATCAATTGGCAATAGAAACACAGTGTTTAATCAGGATATACTTTTTCCCACCTGATGTCTACTATTATGTATAGTCATGTGTCACATAATGATGTCTCCAGCAGCAATAAACCACATACATAATGGTGGTCTCTTAAGATGCTAATGGTACTGGAAACCTACTGTGTCATGATGTCACAGCCTCAGCTCTCCACATTGCTCACATACTTGTGCTGATGCTGGTAGAAACAAAGTCATGCAGCTAGTCATGAGGGAAGGAGCACAGCATAACTGTGCGTAGTACATAGTGTTTGGTCATGATGAATCCATGATACATATTTACTGTGCTATGCTCTATCAGTATTGTACAGTGCACTCCTAATTTAAACAAAGGTACTACATAAAATAATCTCTTTATAACATATCTTGTTTATATCAAGAAAGTACAGAAGCCAGCAAGACAACTCAGTGGTCTAAAGCACACCTGCTTAGGCAAGCCCAGGGACCGTGGTTCGATCCCTAGTACCACATGCCATGCCAGCCCTGTCCCCATGGCTGAACCGGCCATACAAAGAAAGAAAGAGAGAGAAAGAAAGAAACTACAAGGTATGATTGAACTGTAGGATCTAGGATTGTCTGAGTGCATGGTCTGATATTCACACATCTAAAGCACCCATGATACACTTCTCAGAACATGTTCCCATGATAAAATGACACAGGACTGCCTAGTACTGGTTATACTGCCCATACACTTTAAAGCAAGAGCCCCATCAGTCATTCTCATCAGTGTTATAAGAAAGGTCAAGAGTTTCCATATCGATCCATCACACAGATGGCCTTTAGTAAAAGCCCCAAGAATGTGTGAGCTCAGTACTGAGCCCTGGAGCAAGAACAGAAATCCTGCTGTGCCTGAATGCCTGTTGGAATGAGGCAGATGTGTGCTTGGACAACTCTAGTTCAGTTACAGAAACAGTAACAAAGGATTTAGAAAATGTACAGGAAGAAGTCTCTGACCCACTTGACAAATATTTGCTGAGCACATAATGTGGTGCAGTCACCAGACCAACAACAAAAATGCAGCCTTCTGCCCTGCACGTGGCCCTTATCCTTGCCCCACTTTCCATCTCTTTCAGACACAAGGGAGGGAAGCATTCTGGGAGGAAGTGAGCTAGACTGTGAAGCTCTAAGTTTTTTGCAGTCAATCACAATGAGATACACAGGAAAGCTCCAGATATTTGGAGACTAAATGGTATGTTTTTGATCAATAGTTCAAGAAAGAAATCAAAAAAAGTTAAAACAGATAATAATGAAAATACCAGAATCTATGGGAGGGTGCAAAAGTAATGTTCAAAGAGGAATTAACAGAGGGATACTTATATCAGAATGGAAGGAAGGTTTAAAATGACTCAGAATTCCACCATGGGAAAAGTATAGCCCAAATAAACTCAGGATAAAGGAAATAATAAAGAAAACAGAAGACATGATGGAAATAGAATATAAATAACAGAGAAAGTTAGCAAAGCCAAAGTTATTATTTTTTTGAAAAGTTAAGAAACTCCTGGACAGTTGAAATTAGGAAAAAATGTCAATAGATCAAAAATGAGAAAGATATGGCAGAAGGACAGGGGGGAGAACACTGACATCAGGTAGCTGGGGTTTCTCGTTTTCTGTGGGTTTCGAGGGACAGCAGTAGTAGCTGCAGCACTGAGAGATTCCTTAGAAGCAGGTGTAGACGGGGCTTGTTGAATTCTACAGTGACCAGGGATACAATTAACCCACTCCTTACACCAGCTCCACTCACAGCCGTGAAGGGCTCTGATGCACATGTTAGATCACTAAAGGCCGAGGCCAAGGACAGGCTGCCATGTGGACCATGATCCCCTGTTTTCAGGACACCTGGACCTCCCTGAAAGTGTTGAACAGAGGCCAGTAGATAACTCAGAGAGGGCTGCGTCCACAGCCACATACCAGGAGAGATTATATTTCTCCCTCTTGGCCTTTTACGTCCTCATCAGTCAGGCTCATGGATTCCAAAACAGATCAGACAACATCCTCAGGCCTTGAGATCAACCTTGCCCGGTTTGTATGCCTCTGAAAGTGGGGTGCTTGCTTTTAAGATGGATCCTGAGTCCAGAAAATGCTTGTCAGAGTCTCCTGCTCTCCTCCCTCCGGCCAGTCCTGCCCTCGTTGGGCCCTGCAACACCTGAGTGTGTGGGTGTGGGCAGGGATAAATGCCCTTGTCACTGTACTGCTGTTTGTCAGTTGTTAGGCTGTGGACAAGGCTGCATACCTCAACCAAGAACCTATGCAAGCTGAATTTTGCCCCACTTACCAGGCTTTTACCTGGAATAAATTCTGGCTTTGAGGAACTGGCCCTTCCTGCCCTACCTGACCTCTGCCAGGTTCATCTGAGAAGCAGCAATAGTGCAGAGTGGCAGAGGACGTGGACCCTGGAGCCAGAGTCTGTGTCCTGTGTCAGCTGGATTCCTTAATGTGACTGCCTGTGAAACAAAGGAAGTGATAGTACCATCTCACAGAGCTGTGGTAGAAGCTAAGGGCCTCAACAGAGTTACTCAAGACAGAGCCTGTTTGCCCGATGCCTTGTGAGTGTGGGCATATTTCCAAATCCCAGGCCTACTTGTGGAGCCCCTGTGTCTTCTCAACTCTTGTATTTCTCATGCTAATGACCCTATCATTCCTCTTCTTTTTCTTTTCCTTAAAAAAAAAAAAAATCTTTGTATTGAGTTAAAGCAAGTTCTTGATAAATTGCCCAGGCCAAGTTCTGATGTGCAGTTCTTTTGCTTCAGCCTCCCAGAGTACTGAACTGCAAACTTGCATGCCTTGCTTGGCCTCCCTCTTCTGATGGGAGCTCCTCCATACAGTGCTTTCCAGCAGAGACCAGCAAGCTCATTTCCTGAGAGTCCTAGTCACATAGCCATGTTGTAGACATTGGAGGCCTTGCCCATCAGAGCCAGGCCTTACATTGATCTTGAATTGAGACCTCAGAGGCTCTTGTAGGATCTTACAAGTTTCCCAGATGGATTACATAAAGAATTCGAAGGTTTTAGCTTCCCCATAACCTTAGAGCCCAAGCAGCCATCATGCTCCCTGAGTAGTGGTTGCTCGTAGTAGGATGTTGGTGCTGACCAGAGGGGAGCATCACAAGAGGACAGAGAAGCTACCTGAGGATGGGGAAAGGGAGGGAGAAACAGAAGCCCTCATGTAAGGAATTTAATTTAATCATGTAATATTTTAGCATCAAGAACCTGTGTTTTACTTTACCTTTTTCAGAACATGTTCATATGCATTATTTTACTCTGTGTTTATAACCTGAAAAAATCGCTTCTCGGCCTTTTGGCTAAGATCAAATGTATAACAAACCTGAAAGGTAGGTATGACCAGAGTAGGCATTCTGTCTAGTATTAACAGAGCCAGAGCCCAAGAAGGCTGAAAGACTTACTTACTGGTACACAGCCATTTAGAGACAAAGCAGGGACTTCTGGGCTTAAACTTTCAGGTTCAGGAGCCCCAAAGTGCTGCCTCCTAGGGCCCCCTGCAGGGGTTTGTCATAAGGAGAGACTCTGTGAACTACTGTCCAAGAGACTGTGTGACCCCTTCATGGCAAAAGCAAAGGTGCTGGCTTGCCGTGAGCCCTCAAAGAGCGCTCCAGGACCTCGCTTACCATAACTAAGCTTAAAACTCAGCTAGGGAAGAAGAATGTCCTGGAAGTTTAGCCCTCTGTTGGGTGTTTCTGAGAGAAGGTTCTCTCTTATGCTGGATTTAATGAATAAATTATAATAATTTGTGAGTTTGATCTACCTTATGCATGTTTATTTGCCCTTTTCCCACATTACCCCTGCTTCACTTCCACACACTATTTATTTTCATGTTTTATCTTTAAGAACTCGGCACTGTTTATAATATTTTGGTGGAATAAAACATTCCTGGCAATTGCTGATCAAGATGCACATGGCCTTGTTCTCTATCTAAAAGTGTAAATCAGCTCAGGCCCCCAAACTCAGGGAAATGTGTGTGAGTGAAAGGACAATGACACTTCCAAAGAGAAGGTTCTCTTAAAAACTCAGGACAGGAAAGGGCAAATGTCAAATGACCTCCCAGTGGCATGTAAACTCTTCAGGGAACTCATGATGGTTTATCTATCTGATCTCAGCACTTAAATAGATTCTTATATACGGTACCACTTAAGAATGTGTACAGGCTGGGGAGATAGCTCAGTACAATAAGTGTTTGCCTGGCAAGCACAGGTTCCTGAGTTCAGTCCCTGGTACTGGGGAAAAAAAGAAAAAAACAATGTGTATGGGACACATGAGTCAATAAATAGCTGGATGGTTCATGGGCTGGAAAACTAAGTGGATGGCTGAGTGGGTGGATGGATAGGTGGGTGGATGGGTGGGTGGGTGGGTGCGTGGGTGGATGGATGGATGGATGGATAGATAGATGAGTGGGTAGATGGATGGATGGATAGATTGATGAGTGGATGGATGGATGATGGATGGATAGGTGGATGGATGGGTGGGTGGATAGATGAATAGATGGGTGGATAGATGAATGGATGGGTGAATGGATGGATGAGTGGTGCTAAAGCATCAAAGTCAAATCTCATTTCATCAGAAAGTGTTCTCAATTAACTCCTCCTCTGGATTCTACCAAAATGTTTTATTTCAGATTTTTTTTCTGGCAGTTCTCAGAATTTCTTTGTACTGTTAGAGTGACAGGATGCCTTCCTTAATTTGTTGGGGAAAATGCTCACATTCTCTATCTTCCAAAGATGGAGAGAACCAAGTTTAGGAAAAATGTTAGCAAAATACAAAAACTCATTTAATAACATTTAATAACATCTTTGTAAGGGGCCAAAGAGATAGCTCAATGGAATAAGTCCTTGCCTGTCAAGCACAAAGTCCTGAGTTTGATCCCTGGTACTACAAAAAAAAAGACAATAACATCTTTGTAAGATCTGTTAATTCTTTTCAAAATAAGCTAATTTATAATTTACTATATGGAGCATGGTTACTAGGTTGCTTTAAAGAGACAAAGAACAGTATTTGGAACTGAGATACAATTTCAGGCAATTAACTGAACTCTAGTGGCCAGAAAAAAATATAAAATGATAAGGCAGGAGATGTATTTTGCCAAAGTGTCAACCAAGAAAGTAGTGGGGATTTATGTGATTACAATTTAAAATAAAGAAATGAGAAAGGATGATATGATTCAAAATCAGCTTCTCTTTCAAGTAAGAATTCAAAACTCAGAATAAAATGGGTCATTTGATTACAGAGCTGATTTTCATGACCAGTGCCTTGACTTCAGCAGGAATATTTTAGTTGAGAAGCAAGAGAAGTCATTGCTAAGAAGCTTGTTTTCTTATATTATGAAGAGTCTTAAAACAAATACCCAGTTGGGAAATCTCTGTTTTTTTCCTTGATATTTGAGTAATTTTTTTCAAAATTATATTTACAAGTATCAGGCATTGACAGAGTCAGGGCTTTCTATAAGTCTTGAAAATCATAGTGGGCCCCAGGTTGAATCAGCCTGAAACACACAGCTTTGTGAAGAGCTCATTTGGGACCTGTAGCAAGGAAAAGCCCAAAATGCAGTTGCTGGAGGGATGGGTCGTGGTTCTGATTGTCCTAGATTGTCGTACTTCCCTCACTTTATTTTTCTGGTAACCATTCTCCCACACCCAGGACCCCTTCCGTCCTTGGTCTGTCTTCCCACAAGTTGCCATTCTGCCTTACCGTGTAACCTCCAACTGAAGCCCATTTAAGCGAGCTCATAGGACCCTGCTGGAGGCTCCAAAGTGATTTATTGCTTAGCAGGAACTTCACTAAACTTCCCAAGTTGATTTTTTTACTTCTGAAAATCAAACCAAGTTCAATAAGTAAACATCACAGGTTGACATCCCAGCCCAAAGCAGAGGAAAAAATGTCTCTTATAAATTTTGGGGCACATTACAGAATTTATGAGCTTTTTCAGTGTTTTGATTCACACCCCCCAAGTCACTATTTTTCTTTACCCCCCAGAGTTAGGTGTAGAGAGATTATGTTGGCTGGTTTCCATGGTGACACCAAAGAAAAGTAATATTTTTAAGTACGTTTCTACTGTGTTATTTCACATGCATGAAACATCAACATCTATGCTATGTGACTGTTACCCCTAAATGTAAAGACATATAAATGGTTGGAGTATTTTATATAAATATACAAGTGAGGGTGATATTTTTCTTGGTCTCATGCCGGCCCTACTAACAAAAGTCTCTCAGTTACCCAGGGCACCTGGGAGGCAGCAAGGGAACAGCTCTGCTTAGTGTTAAGCTGCCTTCTCTCCTATGAATAACCATTAAAAAAAAATACAGCTCCAATTTAATGTCCATCTCCCTCCAAACTAAACTAGAGACCAGATGAAAAGTCCCCTTTGGGGCTCAGTGTTCAAACAACCCAACTTAGAAAACCTCAATCTCTGCTTTCAGTCTAGCTTACCCGGTCAGTCACAGCAAGGATAACCCTCATCTGTCCAAAATGTCATCTAGAATCTTCCTGTCTCAGGAAGCAGTTGCTTCCAGCTTCCCAAAGAGGTGAGGTTGTGAGAAGCATTTATTTTGGCACCAGAACTTCATGAAGCTTACCACTGTTCTCCTTGTTAACCCAGTACACATGCATGCTGTGGGTGTGCGCATGTGCACACACACACACATACACACACACACCCTCAAACACATGCAATGCATACATCACACATACAGTCATATGTGCACATAGGTACATGTTCACTCAATGTCTTTTTTATGTATTTGAATGCAGAGACTGAAGAGTCTCACTCCACAGATCACACTAGTAGTAATCCTCCTGTTTTCAGCCTCCCAAGCACTGGCATTACAGGTGTGCACCACCACACCCAGTCTCAGTGTGCCCCAAGCACAGGGCAGACATGACACTCTAAGGGATCAAATCCTAGTCCCTGTGCCTGTCTAAGCGGCACTTTAGTCCGCTGAGCTATTTGGCTGGCCCTTCACTCCCTGTCTTGATGCTCTGGCAAAATACCTTCAAGTATCTCTGAGGATATGTCAAAATTTTGAAATAGAAGAGAACAGGATGAAGTTTTGTTTTCCTTACAGGTAGCCAAGATTAGACGTCCTCATTCTATAACAAACCTGAGAAGCTTGTTCCTCAGAAAGGTAAACTGGAAAGTGCTGCCTCATCTTCAGAGAAGAATATCATCTTGCATATGGAGACTCCCTTAGCTTCTCCAGGTTCTTTGCTGAGTGTTATTTTATATAAACTTTCTGGCCATCTTGGAAAATAGTTCTCACTGGTACTCTCCTCATTTTATAGCTGCAGAGCCAGAAATGTGAGTTGCCTCAGCTCATTAGGGAAAGCTGAGCAAAGAATCCAGGACCTTCCATGTCTTGCAGTCTTATGTTATTAATGCTGTGCTGGGCTCAGGCACAGCACCCGCTCTGCTCAGGCAGGGGTGACAAAGCACAAGGTCTGTAGCTTCCCAGCACAGAGTCTCTAACAGACAAGAGACCTTGAGCAGACTTCACTTCCACTCCCAAGCATTTGCTGAGCACCTGCAGAGGCCCAGTCAAGATCACCACATTCAGGGCAGGGGTGCGTGATGGGCAAATGAGTGAAACAGATTCAAAGCCTGATACATTTCTAAAGGGGAGGTAGAGAATAATACAAACCACAAGGCAAAGTCCTGGGGGGACAGCAGTGGCCAAAAGAGCCGACTTAAGGGGGACATTTGAACAAAGACTTGAAGGCAAGAGAATGAACCTTGAGGATATCTAGGGGGCAAGATCAAGAAGTGTGGAAAGCTTCAGGCATTGCCTTCCTGAGTCCTGGAAGTGCTGCATGCTCATTACAGTGTGTGTGTGTGTGTGTGTGTGTGTGTGTGTGTGTGTGTGTGTGTTTGAAAACTTTTCCAAACTCCCAGGATTGGTACATGGTTTTAATTTTTGTCTTAATGGCTTCCTCCACATGGTGAGCTCTTTAGTAGATGCATTTTGGAAGTTGTAATCATCAGTCCTGAGTTGGTATCACATTACCTATGTGGAAAAATCAGAATTGCTTTGGCACTGAGCAGGTCTTGTGGTGGTGACTCTATATTCCAGGTTGGTAACTCAGATCATTGAAAACATGTCAGGGCCCTGGTCTCAAGTGTTTCTTTTAACTAAGGGAGAATGCTGTTCTTATCCCCGGGGGTACCGGAAGGGACTCAGGGTGGAGGTGGGCAAAAGTGTTCTTAGATTTTAAATGCTAGTCAGCTGCAACCACTAGTTATCTGGAGCCTGTTCAAACTCATTTGGAGAACAGTTGAATTTTTAAAGTGCCTTTTGATTCTCTCTTTCATTTATTTTAACTGATCTGCTGGGATTAGGAGCTTGGTAGGGGAACACCAGAATGCTTGCCAAAATGTGTGAATAATTAGAGCGCTGGTGATGTGTGCCAGATAGAAGGGGAGTATTCACACTTCTGATTCGATTCAGCTAAATGCAGTTGTAAATCACGGCTGCCACAGCAACCATGCCCTGTCAGGAGCTGCTGAGGGCGAGGCTCGGGGCAGAGGAGTGGCAGCGCTACCCCATGCATGGGGAGGGGCTGAAGCATTGTCAAGAGGCAGGCCAGCAGGGTGGCTCCAGTTGCCAGCAGCGGGAGTGACAGTCACCGTGATGTCTTTTCAGTTCAGTTCTATCGTCTTAGTCCTGCCAGGCACCGAGCTGGCTGCCTCCTTGACTAATGTCACTGAAATGAGCCCCTGGTCTCTGGATGTGTCCACTGTCTAGGAAGGTGAGATGGTGCTGAGCGTGGCAGTGGAATAGACACAGCTGGGCCACAGAGCCCTGGGGAGCAATCTGTCCTGTGGAAGCGGAAGGAGAAGAGGGAGATTTTGGAAGGCAGTCCTTTCCTTCAGAGGCATAAGCTGACATCTCAAAGAACCCAGTAGTATGAGCCAGGGGTTAGAGGAACTTCAGACAAAAGGAACATGCAAAGGCACAGAGGGAAGGAGCCCCTGTGGTCTGCAGGTGAAATGTTCTTTAAAAAAAAGTACGTATTTGGTACAAGGTCTTGCCACGCAGCTCACACTTATAGGGATCCTCCTATTTCAGCCTCTCCTGTGCTGAGATTACAGGCATGCACCACCATGTGGTACTGGGGATCTAGCCCAGGTCCTATTGCTTTCCAGGCAGATGCCAAGTCTGCTGAGCTAGCTCTGTGGCCTGAAGTGCTCTTTTATGGCTAGAGAATGGAGAAGACAGGAGAGTCTGGGAGAAAGACTCGCAAATGCTTGTGTCAGAATGGGAAGGGCTGAGTACTCATAGAGGAAGCTCTTTTTCAAAGTGTCTACTACTCCCAAGGTCCTATCCACCCCAGTAGGGTCAGTTTGCAGCTCAGCCAGGGAACCTGCCTTGGCTTCAGTCATTGATGGGAATGTGGCTGTTGTCTCCAGAGAGACAGGTTGAGCATCCCAAATCTGAAATGCTCCAAAGCCCGAAGCAGTCTGGATACCAACTGATGTAATAAGTGGAAAACTCACACCTGACCTTCTGTGATGGGGTAGAGTGAAAAGCCTAGCTCCCTAAAAATATTTTGTAAAGTTACCTCCATGACAGGCAGAATGGTGTGCATCTATAATCCCAGCTATTTGGTAGGTGGAGGCAAGAAGGTTGCAGGCTCACAGCCAGGCTGTGTACAACAGCGCAACTATGTAAGACCCTTTCTAAAAAAAAGAAGAAGTCTAAAAACAAAATAAACTGAAAACCTGACAATGTAATTCAGTAGTAGAGCTCTTGCCCAGCATACATGAGGCCCAGCACTGAAAAAGCAAAGCAAAACAAGCAAATAAAAAACCTCAGGTGTTGTGTGTAGGGTGTCTATGAAGCAGAAGTGATTTTTGAATTTTGACTCGGATCCCATCCCCAAGATATCTCATTATGTACATGTACATATTCCATAGTCTGAAACACTTCTGGTCCCAGGCAATTTCAGATAAGGGATTTTCAGCTTGTATTAGAGCAGAAAAAATAGGTGTTGAGAACAACTCCTCTTACCAGTGGAGAGCCTAAGAAGGTTATTAAGGTGAGAAATGAGATACAAGATGGCAAATTTGATGCAGTAGTGGTCATTAGAGACTGCAAATGGCAGGGGAAGGGGACACAGAAAGAAATTCATTAAGGGCCACCAAAACACAGCTAGAGTAGAGGAGCTACTTCTGGTTCTTCCTCAGCATTGTAGGGTAGCTGTTAGTTAAAATAACCTATGATATTCATAAACTTGACTAGAGAAGAACAGCACAGAATTTCCAAAACATAAAAATGATTAATGGCAGAAAAGATGGAAATGCTTGTAACCGATTTGAGGATTACACATTGTGTGTATTGAATTACCACAATGGTCTTCATATAGATTTGCAAATACTATCTCAAAAAGAAGAAGAAAATAAAGATAGATAACTAGCAGAAGCTTTGTTGTAGAAGGGTTCACTTGGAGTGGACCTCCTGCGCAGCAGGCCTCCTGGACGTAGGTCTGAGATTATCACCAGTGTTGGAACCAATACAATGACAGAAGGAATCCGTTGCAAGGGAGCATTCAGAGTGGAATCTGATCAGACTTGTGAAAGAGGACTCCAGCATTCGCTGAGATCCCTGGTGAGCCACATGGGTTCCTTTCTGAAATACCTGGCCATGGTCCTCATAGCAGTGACCTTTCCTGTATGGAGTGCACTAGCCAAAGACACAGCGTCCTGCAGCAAAATAGGAGGGAGGGCATCCTAAAGTGCCACCAAAAGCTGGGCTCTGGGCAGTTTCCTCACTGCAGCCACACCTCCTCACTGTCCAACACCACCCTTTTACTCCCACCTCTCTCAGGTAGCACTGAAGGTGGTGGTGGTCTCTGAGAAGACCCACTTCTGAGTCCTCACCAAGGCTAACATAGGCTTCTCTTGCCCCTCTCCCTGTCCTGTTCTTTGAAGAGGAGACCACTTTCTCTGCCCCAATAATGCAGTAAGTTTCTGGGAAATGAACCCGCAGCTTAGGTGGGAGTCAAAGCCCAGGAAAGGTGATACAGGGGAAAAGCAACGGAAGGGCATGAAACCCAAAGCAAATGGTAACAAGGAGCCCACACGTGGGGGGTGAGGAGCAAGGGGGAAAGCATGCAAACCACAGCCCCATCTGACGGCTCTAGAAGGGAGGGGGCTGGAAGTGCACGCGTGGCTCCTCGTGCACCTACACCTGTGCGGGTCAGCCTCACCGTTTAGTGGCAGCAGGAGAAGGCTCTTTTGGAAGATGAGGATCCTCTCTAGTTTGCCCTGCTGTACCACTGAATTCACACTTTGGCCCGTGAATTCAAATGCTTGGAGAGGCTCGTGGTCTTCGGCACCTTCTTCAGGTACAGAGTAATAAACTGACTAAACTGGTGCTTCCCAAACTGAACACGAAACACAGTAACTGGGGAGGTAGGGAGAAAAATGTCAAACTCCTTTTCTTTTTTTTTTTTTTAGAATTCAGCATTGGCTGTTCCATTGCATATTGTTGTCTTTAAATTAGTTGCTCAGATTACCAGATATAAGCCTGTAAGACTGGTCAAAAATTTAAAAAGGAAAATATAGTTAAGCTCTAACTGTTCCTTTCAATGGATCAGCAGAAGGCAGCAGTACAGTTACCCAAGCTATCCTGCATATATACGCATACATTTCTTTTCCCCTCCCTTCTTTTCTCCTTTCCCTCATCTCAGTTGTTCTTTCCCTTGGAATAGTTTCCTTCCCTTTCTCAGTATTCATTGTATCTTTCAGATCCTGTTTACTGTTGCAGGTTCCTACACTAGGAAGAAAGTACATTGTTTACACATGTGGATCTGTTTTATTTTACTTATGAATATGGCCTATAGTTGCATCCACTTACCTATGAAGACTTTGTAGCATAGTAATACTCCATTGTATAAAAATATCACATCTTTTTTATCCATCCCTTAGTTGATGGGCATTTGGGTTGTTTCCAAAATTTAACTATGACAAATTGCACTGCTATAAACATGGGTACACATATTTCACTGTGTATGATAATTTTGGCTCCAGAAAAATACCAAGGAGGGAAATAGCTGAGTTGAATGGAACCACTAATCCTAGGTTTTTGAGGAATCCCCCACGTTGATTTCCACAGTGGTTGTACTAGTCTACACTCCCACTAACAGTGAGAAAGGTTCCTTTTTCCCCACAGCCTGTCCAGCATGTTGTCGGTTGACTTCTTGATGATATCTGTTCTTTGTGGGATGAGATAGAATCTCAGTGTTGATTCGATTTGTATTTCTGAAATGACCAAAGATGTTGAACATGTTGTCGTCTATTTATTTGCCATTTGTATTTCTTCAGCTCAGAAATGTATATTCATCTCAGATGCCCATCTTTTATGGGGTCTTTGAATTTTAGGGCCCACTTCAAGCCCACCTTTTCCCCTTCCAAGCCAAGTCCTGTGTATCCCACAGCACCAAGTTAACAGATTCCTTGTAGAAACAGGCATTTGCAGGATGAGGGATCTCCTCCCAGCCTGAAGACTACCCTATGAGCTCGTCTTCTGGCCTCAGAGAGTCCTGCCGAATCTATATCTGGTAATCTGAACCCAAAGAAAGGGAAACTCCGCTCATAGAGGATGCCTTTGCTCAGAGAAGCCGGTAATCAAGCCACAGAGCTGTGTGCACAGATGGTGAAAACCCAAGTAGAACAGGCCCGGGCTCCTGCCCTGCTCCTGCCCGGCTTCCTTGCTGTCGGCAGAGCTGCTGCCGCTGGCCTGTCCACTTTTGCCTCTCTCCTGTACCACCATCCAGACTGCAGGAGACAGGCAGAAATATCAGTGTGCAAGCTCATAGGTGTGCCTCCCCCTGGGCCACACCTCCCCCTCAGTCGCACCGCCCTCTCCCACCCTAGGAAGAAGACAGGAAAACTGCATGGAATTCCTACAGTCCTTGTAGCCCTAGGGAGGCTGTCCTGCCCCACAGTGCTCTTTCCTTTTCAAGCAGTCCACATTCTTTCTCCTCTAGTGTTAAGCTCCATCCTGGCCCTCGATTCAACCTCAGCAGTCTCGTTAATGTCCCGGACACAGGTAGCACTGGGTTTGTTCACCTCTGTCAGCTCCCTCTCCATGGCTCAGGAGATGGTCCTTCCACCCTGCTACCCCAGCCAATCTTTTGAGTTGGTGGTGTTTCCCTCACATCTGCTAGAACTTGGCTGTGAGTCAGCTATTCCCAAATGATGCGCCTCTCCTCCAGATACACAGGCATAAGAAAATGAAAAGCACACCCCTGACTTCTCTCACCTCATCAGGCAGACAGCAACATGCCAGCCTGACCACGTTGTGAGACCTCTAGCTGCAAGTGCTTCTCACTCGTCCCTGTGCTTCTGGTCCACTTCAGGCCCACCGTTTCCCCTCCCAAGCCAAGTCCTGTGTATCCCACAGCACCAGGTTGACAGTAGCCTTTCTGTCTGGTGTATCAGCCACAAGTGTAGGACAGTAGACTTTGCTTACTAGTTATCCTCCTTGGTATCATGTTGAAATGGGAGATGGACCGCACATGTCTCAAGTGAGGGGCGTACTAACGTCATTCTTGGTGCATAGAGTCCTGGAGGAAGCAAGCCGTGACGGAGTCAAGTATCTCTTGTTGGAATGAGCTTTGCCCACAACTTCCAGTGGTGCTTACAACCTAGCACCTCAAGAATGCGCATTTCCTGCAGAAAGGTTGTGATGCACTCAAGGCTCCCGAAGAGCTTTGCTCTAGTTCGTGTGGGGGGTTGAGGTAGAAAGAACCCAGGGCCATGTACTAAGGAGTGAGCAGTTCCACTTTTAGCGGGTGCTAAGCTCTAGGGGTTCCCCTTTCAGCAGAGCACTGACAGAAAGCATGGCAGGTGTATTCTGAAGTGCATGTCTCATGAGAACTCCAGGACAGTGCCAAGGAGAACACAAGCTTCCCTCAAGGGATTATATATATTATTATTATATCTATTGTTTGTCAGCAAAGGAGTTGGCTGTTCTGGGATAGGCTGTTCCCACCTGTCACAAAACACTGAGCAATGTGGCTGTGTCCCTCAACTACCAGGATCCCCCGTTGTCACCTTGGTAAGGGATCATACCTCCAGACATTTCCAGATCATCCCAAGGGGAGAAGAGGGGAGGAGCACTGCACCCTGCAGCACAGCCAGGGAAGGGCGTGGCGGCTCTGTGCACCATTTCTTTCACACTCAACCTGTTTGACAAAAGACTGGCTATGAAGGAAGCCCCCGGTCATGCCCATCTATTGTCATGTGTAAACACAACTATGACAGCTGTTTATTGGATCTGTTTGTATCGTTAAATTAGAAGAATAGACTTAAACTTCTAAATTCTAAGTCTGGCATTAGATCTACAAATCAGTAAACTGTATTACCTGTCTGTGTGTTTGTAATGATTCATATGTTGTTGGAAAAGACAGTTTGAAAATTGAGTCAAATTTAGAGAATTTTTGCCACTAATGAAGAATTCTTCTTGTTGTTGTTTTTTAAGAACACATTTCCTTTCTGTTGTTATTTTGGTACTGAGAATTTCTGAACCCAGAGCCTTTACAATAATACACATCTACGCTCTTTCTCATTTCTTTTTTTTTTTTTTTCTTTTTTGAGACAAAGTCTTGCTAAGTTGTCAGGTGGAAATTGACCTTAACATCCTCCTGCCTCTACTCCTAGAATAGTGGAATTCCAGGTGTGAACCACCACACCTGGCTTTTTTTTTTTTTAATACTAACCCTCCCCTCTATTAACGACTTGAGATCATTTGGTGGCTGAACAGCGAGCAGTAAATTATGATTAAAATAAAAGCTACTTAGAATTTCTAAACTGAGATTTTCATAGTTTTAAAAAGTCACAGATTTTAAGTTCAGTTATAAAAATCTTTATAATATTTTTCTCTGTGCTTATACCTCTCACATCTGCCCCTTAGCATGTTGCAGCATAGGTCCACAGACTGGTTGTAAACTAATTATTCTAATTTTACAAACTTTTCATAGTTTTGTGCTTGTGTTCCTTCCCCCCCGCTCTGACCAGCCACACACAGTCGTTACATGGAGCCAGGCTCAGAGGGATTTTATGAAAAGAGCTATTGAACAGGGCGAGCGCAGCACAGCCGACACCTCGTCACGCCTTCACCACATAATCCCAGGCTGTGTTGAAGCCATCCTGAAAAATATCTCTCCTCTCCAGATGCGGTCCTGCATTGTCAGGAAAAAGGCATTAGGTACAGGTATCAAACATGACTAATGAGGCATGAGGACTGACAGGAAAGTCACAGGACATAGGTACAGAGGACTTGTGAATGAAGTGTGAATCTCCGTCTTGATGTGTGGCTGACGCAGACGAGAGGGCAGCAGGCAGGAAGGAGCCAGGCCGACCGCAAGTGGGAGGAACGGGCAGTTTCGATTACCAGATTGATATTTTCTTCTTTGATAGAGCGGGTTAGAGAAGCAGCCAGCCCACTCCAGAATCAGGGTTCCTGCGCGTGTTCCAAGCTTGGCATGAGCATTTCCAAACTCTTCTACGACAAGCCAAAATCTTCTTATTCTGTTTTTAGATTTACATGTGGTATAATGTGAAACTGTCAGAAGGGATGAGGCATATTTTGCTCCTTAGCTTTCTTTGTCATCAAAACATTACAGTTGCCAGGCACAGTGTGATTTGCATGTCTATAATCCAAGCTTTTGGGAGGCTGAGGCAGGAGGACCACAAGTTCCAGCCCAATTTAGCAAGACTCCGTTTCTCGAATGAAAAAAAAAAAAAAAAAAGTATCAACAGGGCCTAGGAATGTGGGTGAATGGTAGAGCACTTGGCTAGCATGTTTGAGGCTCTGGGTTCAATCCCTAGTACTAAAAATTAAAAATTGTAGAAACCAGACCGTGTTCCGGCCTAAGGCCCACAGGGACTCTGATGGGAACATCCTGCCTTTGTGAACACTGTGTTCTAGATAGAGGAGGCAAAATCAGAAAGGATTAGTTGTAGTTGTGTCATAGGGTGCACCTCAGTAGAGCAGCACACCACAGCAATGGGAGTTTTGAGAGGACCAGCAGAGCCTGCCAGGACTCAAAAATCTATGCGACCCGCTTCACCACACTGGGAGTGTCTGGAGCGGCTCCTTGGTGCCTAACACTGGGCCCTGGGCCAGTCCTTGCTCACTGAATGCCTGTCAGTGTAGTTTTATTTGTTCGTGGACCTCAGGGGAGATTACCTGTGAGGCGGATTTGAAGACTTCCTTCTTGGATGAGAAGTGGAGGACTAGGTGAGGAGGAGCAGAAGCAAAATGAAACCAGATGGGGCCGGCTTCCTCCCAGCCTCTTAACCAGTGCTCCCAGAGTGGAGATAAAGATCAAGCTAACGTGAGGAATGTTGATCTTCCTAAAAGTGGCTCCCAGTGATAGACCCAAGACAGGTTTCCAAACAGCTGTTATTCAGATTAGAGGCAAGGACTTGATATATTGCTCCCATTAGAAAGCGTCCTAATGGAAAGGGCCTGCACTGTCTCCCAGTCCCATCTGAATTGAACAATTGGAGTATTTTAAATCGAGGGTCATAAGTGTCAACAAGATGGAGAGCTTTGCCTCTTGATTAAAAGAGGCCTATAAGTTACTTAGGAAGTTCTCTCGGGCAGGAGTTCCGCATGGGTTCTCTGTACCATTGTTGCCCCAAGGGAAAGCCCAGGACAGCGCATGCCTGGGGATCTTATGCAGTCCGCAGCAAGATTGTGCGGATTTGGGGGGACGGTAGTGCCTTTCGGGTTTCTCTCACATTTTGTCTATGGGAGGCAGACTGACATGCCACTTCCACTTCAGTATCCACCAGGTCTTTGTTCCCTGTCAGGTGCGTCACCTGCCCCTAGAGCAGTGGGACAGGGACAGCCCCAAGCCCGAGGAGGGATCTCGAGCCAAGCACAATCCCTAGAATGTCCTCTTCATCTATTGGACCAAAGGTAAATGTGCTGGAGTCGGCCACCATCCCGGGAGAAGGCTGAGGCTTCAAGAGGGAGAGGAGGAGAGAAGAGTGGCAGAGGAGGGGGCGAGGAGGGGGAAAGAGAGCCTAGCAGCAGTGGGGACCATGGCGTCTGGAGCAGGCGGCGACAGATGTCTCTAGGTGGACGCCCTTATGGCAGCGCTTCTGGAGAGAGAGGAAAATCCCTGGAATATTAACAGGGTACAACAAATGAAAATTGGAAAATAAGCAGATGGAACATGCCTCATAGTTTAGCTTTTATCATCAATAATTCTGAATCTGCAAGTGAATGTGGCTAACCGTAGCTCAAACCATCTGCCTATTACTGCCTTTTACTTGAAGACACTGTGTTGAATACCACTCTCCACCAAGACTGGGGAGAGATGGAGGGAAGATCATTATTCTCGGCTGTCCTGGCAGAACAAGCGTGGGACCTGTGCCTAGTGAAAGGTCAAGTGCAGATGGACACCATCCATCTCTAGAGACAGCAGGCTCTGACCACACAGTGCTCCCTCCGGGCTTAGGGACCCCTTCAGCTGCCCTTCTGGGTTTAAGTGTAAGCCCCTCAAAGCCAGGTGTCGTGATTGCTTCTCACACGTTGGGATCCAGCACCCACCTTAGTTATTATCGACAGAGGAAGTGTTACCTCAGCTAAATGTTTCCTGTGTCTCGTCCCATGACAAGCCCTGCCTTTGTGATGTCCTAGAGGCCCATCCACTGTCCAAAACAGTGCTGCAAGGTGTGAAAGGCCTGAGTGTTGTCCCCTCCGAGAGAGCTCAGAATGGAGGCCAGAACCTCAAAAGCCAGGGGCCGGCTGGTTCTGAGCAGGCACCAGTGCGAATCGGAGCTTATCTCAGTCGCTCATATCTTAGCCACATTTCTCACTGTTAGAACAAAGTACCAGACACCCACAGCTCAGAAGAGGATGGATTTATTTTGCTTCCTGTGCCAGTCCCTGGTAGAAGGGTGTGGTGAAGGAGCATTGCTCCTGACAGCCAGGAAACATCGAGCAGAGGGAGGAGTGGGGGGATCCTGTCCCCTCTTCAGGGTCACACACGGCGACCCACTTGCAGAATGACGCCAGCTGACAGCCCCAGACTACCCTGGAGCTCATCAGCGTGAGTGTGAACACCAACCCAGGAGCCCAGCACCTAGCAACCCAGTCACCTTCCACACACGGGAACTGGGCAGGACACTCCAGACCCTAACCATGATAATCCAACTTTTTAAAATGAACTTTTTCTTCAGAAAGCAATATGTTCATAACCTTTAAGAAATGAATGTTACTGATAAATCAGTCACAGACTTTGTTGAGGCCTACTGTACCTCGAGTATTTCCTCGTCCAAGAGTAACCTGAGGAACAGTCGAGATTTTATCACCTGGTGAAGTGCTTCACCAGGATTCTGTATCTGGGGTGCAGAGAGATGAGGGTAAGAGCAATCCCTTTTTATCTTTTTAATATGACAGCAGCTGTATTTTTTAATTGAGCTTTCCTGAGCATTAAAGAAAGTAACTAAACATAAAAACAATCCAAAATGTATAAATCTTAAAGGAGGAAGGTCATGAATGTGTGAGTGGGCACACGTGTACCTCTTACGTACATGTATGTACACAAGTATCAAAGGTGTTCCAAGGACTTTTAATTTTTTAGGTGTTGACTACTGTTTGTTCATACCTCAGTGGTGTTAACAAGCAGTAGATTGTTAGTGACAATCACACTCTCTCCAGCACTTACAGCAGAAGGCTTGATTTAATCGAGGAGCTGTCATTTATTTTTCTGTTGTGCAATTCCAGGGGGGTAGCTAACTGATCAAGCTCTGGCTCCAGGGAGCAAAGGGTTTTTTTTTTTTTTGGTTATGTCTAAATCCTCAATACAAATTGCAGTATTTCTGGACTCCCAGCGGGACCCATTAGAGCCTGTGGGGCATTAACGATCATTAATAGTGCTGTCAGAGCGAGGAGGCAGGGAGGAAAGGGAAGACAAGAGGGAGGCAGAGGGAGGGGAGAGGGGGTGCAGAGTAGTAGCCAGGGAATTGTGTAGTTTTTTCAGGATGGAAAATTAATACATCTGCATTGTTTGTAGTGCGCAGTGCGAGATGTTTGTTAGCAGGCCTCTTTAATTGCATAGGTTAGTAACTTCCAGGAACCTATTTTCATATACTGGGGTCATTCTGTTGCCTTATATCCTTCTTCCCTTTCCACATCCTTTTCCCCACCTCCTCTAACATCTTCTTCTTCCCAAAAGTAACTGCTAAGCCTCCAATTCTAAAAATGAAACAAGAAGAATGGAGAAAATGTGATTGTTTCAGAGCAGTGGTTTCCTTCAAAACAGAACATGTCTGTACATACGCGCGCGCGCACACACACACGCACACACACACACACACACACACACTGATGCAGCCCTAATTTTCAATTTCGCTTATGATATCCCATTCACTGTGGTTACTCGTAGGCATTTAACTGCAGTTAGTAATCAGGTAGAAATGTTTTGATCACTTACTGAGTAGCTGCTTATCAGTGCTGGGAGAAAGGACTAGCTAGGTATTAATTACTTAGGAAACCATGCAAACGTTTGCATTTCAAGGCTATTTTAAGCAAGAAAGACCTTGGAGTCTTGCTCAAACTAGAGACTTTTTCAGGAATTTTCCCCTCTCAGAATTCTCTCAGTATTTTCTATGTATACCAGACTGACTGGTCTTTGTCTCCCTATCTGGTTGTGATTTTTTCTCCCTTTCTTTTTAATTTCAGATCACTAGTATCTAATCTATGTCTGTCAAGCCACCGATAGAGACCTTCCCTCAGGAAGATCAGTACACAGTGCATGTGGCTTCCTTCATAATAAAAGGTGTGCAGGACCTCATGCGTTCAGTCTGGAGCTTGCCGTGGGAGAGGCAGTGGAGGGCTGACAGCAAGACAGCAGCCAGCCCTTGTGGAGCTTCTGCTGTGGTGAGCGAGGCAGGCCTTGAGAATCCCACAAACTCACAGACTCGCAACCCTAGAGGCACAGAACTAAGAAATCACGAGGTATCCTGACAGCAAGGAAGGCTGCGAACAGTGTCCCACAGAGGTACACTGAACAAATATAAAGGAACAATAGATCAGTGACTACATTTTTTCAGATGTTTTGTGTTTTTCATGAATAAGTTTAGTTAATTCTTACAACCGCCCTAGAACCTAGAGAGGATTGTTTAACTTACTCATCAGGAAACTAAGGTTTGAAGAAAATGAGCTGAGTGTCTGACCCACGGGTTAAGCTTCCCATACACTCATGGCAGAATGAGTGCCAGGTGCTGAGAATTTTCCCCTCTCCATGTAACTCTTCAAGCTTCTCTTTTTCACCACTTTTGGCATCTCTGTGCACCCATAAGTTGGCTGAGTAAGCCATTCAGCTTTCACCAGAGACTCAGCATGGTTTGGGTGCTACACATATGTCAGGGACAAAGGCTTCCCTCCCTGGTGGCTTTCTAAATTAGGGAAAGGAGATGTGAAAGAAATGGGTAAGACACTCAGCTCATAGTCTTTGCTGTGAACACAACACTACTTTTCTTTGTCTTCTTCAATAACTTTTTCCATTTGAAACTGGACCATTAACAGGAACTTGACCTTCAGTTGTTCCTAGGCAGCTTTGTCTCCAGAGTTGTGTTGATGTTGTGTCTTGCCTTTTGCTAAGATATAGTGAAGGACACATGTCCTCCAGCCTCATGCCCCAGATCAACACCAGGACACTCCCTGTCCTGCTCTACTGACACATCAGAAGCCAGGGCAGACTACATCTCCTCGCTTGCTTTTACCTGTAAGCGATTCCACAGGAGCATTTGTTTCACAGGTCCTCTGCAATCCACAGCCCCTCCCTGCCAGCCCATTCTAGATGAATGTGTTCCTAATCTTACTGCAGCCCTTCCCAGCATTTCAGCTGCTAGCCTTCCTAACACTTGGCAGTTGTAATTCTGATATTTTTGTTTGTTGTTTGGTGCTAGGGATGGAACCCAGGGCCTTGTTTATGCAAGTACTGTGCTCTACCTCTGAGCCACATCCTTAGCCTGTATACCTACAGATCCTCATGGCCATTAAACTTAGTGACTAAAGAGGACTAGTTTCCTCTTTCTCTTGGAGAGGGGTTTTAGTTACCAGATGTTCCTGAAAGGGATGGGGAAATACTCTCATTCCTTGCTTTCAATAACACCATGGTCCCCAAAGTGTGGTCCACAACCCCCAACACCCTTTCAGGACTCCACAAGGCCAGCACTGTTTCGCCCATCCCAAGACATTCTCTGCTGTTTTCACTTCCACTCATTCTCTGATGTGTGTGTGTAGTGGAGTTTCCAGGCTATGGTACCTGACTGAAATAGAGTGAATGCAAAAGCAGGCGAGAGGACCCAGCTGTCTACACCCACCTCACATTAAAAACATAAAAAGTGCCATTCATTTCATATTTTGTTGTTATTATTATTGATTTGGAAAATAAAAATATTTTTGAAACTCATTTGTTAACAATATAAGTTTATTGATATTTTAAGTGTATTAATAAATATCATAGATTTTTCTCATTCTAACTTAATAAGATGACCACCAGTAGGTATAACACAAAAGCCTTTTGGAAGCCCTCAAAGATTTTTTAGGAGGTTGGGTGAGAAGAACACTTATATGACATGCAGGAGGCCCTAGGGTCAATCTCCAGCACACCTCCTCCCATCTTCTGCATTTTAAAGAGGTAAAGGGGTCCAAGGGCAAAAACACTGCCCTTGCTGCTTTAGTAGAAGACATCAAGAAAAAGAATATCTGGTCAGATTTCCGCATGAAGTCAGCCGTGCCACTTGACAACTCCCAGCTGTGGAAGTCGGGGTGCATCATCTAGTGAAGGGAGCTGTTGTTTAGATATAGTGCCTTGTTACTGCCTCTCTGACTCCTTTTTCCTTTAGATTTGGTGGAAAGGCCATTGGAAAAAAAAAAAAAAAAAGCTAACCTCTTCAATCTAAGTCATCACACATTCCACTTGTCCTGGGACAGTCTCAACTGTGTGTGTCCTTTGTCCTGGTATAATTATTAAGAGCTTTCCTTTCACTCTCCAAAGGGTCCCGCTTTGATTCATACAGTATAGGTCTGCCTTCCCGAACTCCACCCAACTTCAGGATGTTGTAAATGACGACTACAGTAAGATGCCAGACTCAATACAACTCAGAGCGTTCAGGCTGCTTGGCAGGGTTTGCGGCGGGCAACAGGCGTGGGTCTGTGACCTTTCCTGTTTCAGCTGTGACTGCAGGTCTCTGCATTTGTCCCAGCTGGGCAGTCGGTGCTAACTGTCAAGGCAGTGATAACTTGGCAAGGCCAACTGGGCCACATCTTCAGAAGGCTCGCTGGCAGCTAGCAATCCAGATGGCCCCATAACCATTTGATATCGGCGACATGGAGGCGTTTGTGGGGCTTTTTTTGGACATTGCTAAGCCTCTTGAATCTAAGATTTCAAATGCTGTTTTTGAGCTACTTGATCAGAGGTGAAGCCAGAGCACTTGAAAGGAAGTGTGAAGTTCTTTGGAGTTCTTCAACTCACTTACGACTCTATAAAAATTATCCAAAGGTCAGAGGCAAGGAAGCAGGTGCTGCCTCCTGCGGCCTCCAGCCCGCGCCACCCTTCATAGACTGGGGGCTGAGGCAGGCTGTGGAGCCTTCTTTTCCTCTCACTCCCCAATGGAAAAACATCCTTGCTTTTCATAGTGTTGCTGTACATGATTCAGGGTGAACTTTAAATGCCTCCTCCTTCTCCCCCAAGACTGAAATTCTTGTTAAATAGGAAACTTTTCTGTCAGGTTCTGGGCCCAAGCATACAGAAACTGGAATTCTTTTTAATTGACCATATGGTTAATTTTGCAGCTCTGTGGAGCTATAAATCTTTGGTGAAGGCACAACCCAACAGAAATGTCACCAAAGGAAATAATTGCCTTTGACTTTTTCCCTCACGTTACTTCCCAAAACTTACTTAAAAAAAAAAAGAAAGAAAGAAAGAAAAAAAGAAGGGCCACTAGGCCTTGGACAGCAAGAATGGCAGGATCTGAGCACCCAAGGATCCAAGAGTTCAGCCACACTCAGAGCTCGCAGCTTGGCTTTTGCTGGTGCCAGCAATTACAAAAGAGGCCTACTCAGCTTTAAGCACTCCAGTGTTGATGGACAAAGTGGTAGTTTAACAGAGCTGTGTAATGGGGAACAGGTGAATAAATACAGGATTAGCAAGGCCTTCACAGTAACAGCCTTATTATCACATGTTATGTGGGGTTTTTGCCTCCATTTGACAACTTGGGTTGAGTAAAATTTTTTAAGTAACATAACATGGAAGAAGCCCTTCCTAACAAAGCACTGAAACAATTAATCAGGATTTATGAAATCTCTGGGCACTAGTGGTATATCAACCAAAGTGGCTGTTTCTGATCAGACCCACAGCCTCCTAAATGAATAAATGGAGAGCGCAGCGCTGGAAGCCACAGCCTCCTTAAGAGACCATTGTTTTCCATAATTGAAGATAGGAAAAGTCTGTGTGCAATCGAAGAGCATTCCATTAGGAGAGTGAGGATGCAATAAGGGGACAGATCTAAACCCGCCCAGCGGAAGCCATGTTATGTATCCCCCTCTCTCCACCACGCCACTGACACCCAAAGCCTACCACCCGGTGAAGCTTACTGCGCTTCAAAATGTTTGGTGAAATTCACCATTTGCTCCCGGGAATTGCTTCCTTGCTGACCAAACCCCACTCAGAGGACACAAAGGGGACAGTGCCACCACAGGGGTGTCCACTTGTCCTCTGAATTACTGTATGTATTTGATTATTTTGAACTTTAAATAGCAACCTCTATTTTTCCCCTTTAAATTTTTTTCTTAGTTACACATTATTTTGGATGTTTAACTGTATAAGCTATAGTTCCAGTTCATTTTAACTACTGTATGCTCTTTCACCATTTGAATAAGCTATACTTTATTAATCTTCCTTTTGGTGGATATTTGATTGTTCTTTCATTTTAGTATTATGAAGAATTGTACAATGAACCAAGGATTCCTTGGCCCAGGGTGAGATTTGCCAGGCACCTTCACCTTGACTGCTTATAGTTACTGTCTGCAGGAGATGAAGTTACTTTGTCTTTAAGAAGTGTTCAGGGGATTCCTTTCGTCACATCTTGTCCGGCACATACTACCAAGAAACATTTTAATATTTATTTATCTAATAAATATAAAATATTATCTCATTATTGCTAGAATTTAGACTTTCCCCACTACTTGTGAAATTGGACATCTTTTGCCACATTGACAGGCTATTCAACTTATAGGTATATTTTGTTCAATTTGTAAATCTATCTTTTTGTATTAACCCATAGAGTCCTTGATATATTCCAGAAACTAATTTTTTTTTCAGCTAGATTCTAATCATTTAGTCTTTCCTTTATGAAGTTGTAACCAAGTAGTTGGGAGGCTTTAGCATGGAAAGTCTTATAGGTGAGATTTAGGAGTTCAAAGTCTATCCTATAGCCAGCGGAGAGCACTGAGTGTTATTAAAATGATCAGATTTGCTTTAGAACAAAAGAGGAGGAGGAGGAGGAGGAGGAGGAGGAGGAATGGAGCATAGATTGCTGAGAGGAGGCACTAGAGACACTGGTGCCAATAACAAGCTTTTATAAGAATCAGAAGAGAGGTAGTGAGGACCAGTACCCCAACCATGACAGTGAATCCTAGGATAATTTCTAAGACCTTCCAGGAATCACTTGGGAGGAGGATGGGGAGTCCATTTCTGTTGATTGAAGCGTTGCTCTCAGAGCTTGGTACGCGTGGTTTCCATCATCCCTGCGCCACTCAAACCTACTTGCTGGGGTAGAGATTTGTTGGATCCCTGCTGTCCACTTCTATTTCCCCTGAACCAGACCCAGCAGGGTGGTCTGTCAGTGGCTGATAGATCTTAATTTTCCTTTGGCCCTCACTAGTTCCCTTCATGCCACCTTGTCTGCCTGTCCCTGTCTCTCACTCTCTCCCTCTCCTCTCTCTTTTTTTTAAATTTTATTTCCCATTTTAAATCATGCACAGTGTAATACAATAAGCATTAAATCATGCAAATTGGTCTGGGTTACATTTTGAAAAATGTTAAGAGGAAACTGTTAAGAGACCAGCTTCTGACAGGCAATGCATTTTAAAGTTGAGGGATTTGAAATATTTCAGCAGTGGACCTAAAACAGCATTATAAATTAGTTCAACTTATCAGCCCTAAACAGAATTATTCATCTTCCAAAAGGGTATTTCATGGCCGCTGGGCCCAAACGATCGTTCACCTTCATTTTGCCCTGCTCTAAGGGTAGGGCTCACTTTACTGAATTCTCCTGATTCATTACTGTGTGTTACTTTATGAATTTTTTATCAGCATTTTAATAGCTCTTTCAGATGATTGAATGTAACTGATTCTTGTAGCAGAACACTGATTGAACAGAGAGACAGTAATGTATGTCGTAGGGGTTAGCTTCAAGCCAAGCAACAGAGGTTTCTTTCTTTTTTTTTTTTTTTACCTACAAAGATGTGCCTTTTTTCCCCTCAGTAAGTGTCTCTGCAGATAGAAGGAGCCTCCTCCTCCCACACATCCCCACCTTGCTCCCCATCAGAACAGAGGAAAGAGTCTACTGTTTGCTGTTTCGGGCACAGTACCACCAGCAACAAGGAGAAAAACCAGTTTAGGCCTGAAGCATTCCTTTGGCCTGTCAAAAATATGAGATTATTAAGATCGCAGAGATTCTTGTGATAAGAGAAAGAAACTAGACTTGCTCAGACCAGTAGGAGGTGGGTCTGTGGAAGGAGGATTAGGGGCTGAGCCAGTCTTGAATCTGTGCTGTCACCCACTTGCTTTGTGACCTTGGCTGCTTTATGCCATTGTCTTCAGGTTTGTCATTCTCTTGGAGCTCAGAGGAACTGTGTGGCTGCGAGGGTTAAATGAGTTTTATTGGAAGCTGCAAGCACATAGCAGGCCCTCAGGAAATGTTTGTTGCATATGAATAATGTACATGAAAGCACTTTCAAACTTTTAAAGCGCTGTTCAAATACAAGTTATTAATATGAGCCAGACTGATGCCTGGGCAGCAAGGGAAGCCTTCTTAAGATATTGTGTGCTACGTTGAATGTTATGAAATTGCCCTTTTATATAATGCCAATTTCATATCATCCAACCTAGTATTTTTGTGTTATTTGATATTACTTTTATGGCTAAAATGGAAAACACATTGGGGAATTTACATTTGGGTTGTTAGAGAATTATGTAGCTATAAATGATAACAGAGGTCAAGATGTATGGTTCTCTTAGTGAGAAAATTAAAGTCCAGGTCACACTAGTAGTAGAAGGTAAGTCAAGAGAACTTTAATATTGATACATGAATTTGGTGATGTCAGATGACATTGCCAGCTTTAGCTGGGCTATGGCACTGTTTGTTGCCTTGTGTCTCTTCTACCTCAGAAAGAACCAACATCTGTATTTGGGAGAGTTTAGTTGAGAGACTCAAAGGAGCACCAGCTCTGGTGCAGTGCTGCTGGGCATCTTGCATGTGATCTGAGTCCAGTTAACATAATGGCTTGCTTTTCCAAGCTCTAAAGGCCATAGATCAACCCAGAAAACTATACACTTGGACGGGCTGGCAGGAAATGAATGCAATTTAAATATTTTATTCAGTAAATGAAGATATAGCCATTTGGGCAGATTTTTTCCTGCATGAAATGCTGATAAAATGCTTGAATCATCAGTATCTTTATTTATTTCCTTGTTCATGTCAACATCTTAATGGAAATTACATTCATAATGTTCATAATTACAATGAACATTCAGAAACAGGCTGCCAAGACCTGGTCTGAATTTATTTTAATGTTCTTTTTTTTTTTAATGCTTAAAGCTAAGTCTCCAAATGTACTTTTAAAGTTATTTTTCACAATATGTATTTTAATAGGATTCCAGGATTGAAACATAGCTTTTTGTGGGGCAAGAAGGACATCGGGAAAGAAGTTGTATAAGAGTTGGGTGAAGATTGAAGGGTTTTATTGTTGATTTTCATAGTTTTGCTAAGTTGTGTGGTCAGAGTGGGACAAATGAAAACAGACCCTAGAGAAGGTTGCTTATACTCCTTTCCTACATAGTTACTGTTTAGTGACATTTTTCTTTTAGAAAATAAAGTAAACACTGAAAGTCTTTATTGACTCTGCTTTCTCTTTACATCTATTCCATATGTTTTTAAATATGAACAAGAAATACAGTTTGCATCCCATATCCATAGATTCTGCATCTGTAGATCCAACTAGCCAGAGATGGAAAATACCCAAAAAAGAAATTACATCTTCACTGAACAAGTACAAATTGTTTCCTCATCATCATTCTCAAGCAGTAGAGTATAATATTTATTTATGTGGCATTTACTCTGAGTTTGGTATTGTAAGTCACCCAGAAACAATTTAAAGGGCTTTTAAACAATTTAAAAGTATCCAAAGATCTTGAAATCCACAGATGGTTGTAGGATGTTATAGAACCAGATAACAAGGAGCAGCTCTACCTGGGAGCCTACAATATCAAATAAACATGGTTTCGTCAAGTGGATCATAAGGATCCTGATATTCACAGGTCATGGGAAGATGAAGGGCAGTCCTGACATGGTTCAGTAGAAGCTTCAAGTGTGTTGGATTCAAGGACTCTCAAAAGGAAAGGACTGGTGCCTGTTTTGGGGAGAAGTCCCACCCTAAATGGGAGAGCACTTTGAGATTTAAGTCTGGTGCTACATCTTTTACAAGTGTATTTGATGGAATTAATGATGAACAGTGCCACACCATTTTTCCCCAGCCCAGCTCTGGTGCCTAAAGCCAATTTACTCTATCACAAGATGAGTCAAACTTAGGCGTAATGCCACTAAAACCAACTTAGAATGTAACATAGAACATAAATAGAATGTGAACCATGGCAAACTAACTTTGAGATAAATCCAGGACTGAGGAGTAGCCTAATAGCTTGTGAACAAATAGCCTCACACCCATGCCGCTCCCAACAATTTATGTAGTGACTGATATATCTCTTATCGCTGTTTTATAGAGGGGAAATTTAGACTAGGAGAGGTTGTAACTTTCCTAAGGACATTCAGAGGTCAGTGACATTGGTGGGGTTCAGCCATATCACTCCACCTGAGTAGGTATTGTCATCAGTTGCCCATGAGGGAGATCAAAGGAAAAGTAGCCTGGGGATCTAGATTGCAGGCAAGGCTGTTGGCCAAGTGCACTTTTTAAAAAACTCTAATGAGATATAATTTACATATCATAAAACTGACTCATTCTAGGTGTACACTTCAATTAGTTCTTTGTATATTATGGATATAAATCCTTTGTCACATGTGATTTTTAAATATTTTCTCTGTCTTCTCATTTTCTTGTCTTTTGAAGCACAAAATTTTCAATTTGAAAGAAGCCCACTTTATCAGGCTTTTTTTTTTTTTTTTCTTTATCGTTCTTTTCTGGTCCATGGTTTTGGTATCATACTTAAGCAATATCTATCTAACGAAAGGTAGTGTTTATAAAAATAAATACTGTCAAATCTTAGTTTTCTATTCTCTCTCTCTCTCTCTCTCTCTCTCTCACACACACACACACACACACACACACACGCACACACACACGTGCAATCTAAATTTGAAATCTTCCATGAACTCCTGACTTCCTTTGGAATAAAACCTAGAATTATTGCTCTGGTGCCTTATCTGTCCAAGGCCACCATGCTGGAGCCTCTGCGACCTCCAGATACTTATTTGACCTCTTTTGTACCAGGTATTTGACACAGTGAATGAATGTTAAGCTGAGAAGCAAATCATAGAACAGGGTCACCTTTTATTTTTTCTTTCACATATTTGGTTGTTATAGGGCCTCATTACACAGCACAGGCTCTTAGTGATCCTCCTGTTTTCAGCCTCCCCAGTGCTGGAATTACAGGAGTGCATCATCACACTCAGTCTGGGTGACTAGATCAGTGCAGTAGGGGGTGTGGCCAGGGCCGGCAGTGCACGTGGTGCTGGGGATCAAACCCTGGTCCCTGTGTTTGCCAAAGCAGGCCCCTAGTCTGCTGAGCTATCTTGCCAGCCTGATGATGCTACTTTTTTTTTTTTTTTATGGTGACAGCTATCTTTGCTGCTAGTCTCTTCTGTGTGCGTATGTGTGTGTGTGTATGTGTGTGTGTGTGTGTGTGTGTGTGTGTATTTTTTAATCTCTCCACTGTTAAGAATCAAGGCCAGAATCTGGGTTGTCCGCTTTCTGTCATGTACATATATCCCTGATGTTATCCCTGCACTTTGTGTGGAGAGCCCAGCCCCCTGGCTCTTGCATACTCTCCATTGCTGAGATGAAGGAAGGACTGCACACACACACTACACCAGCTCTCTCGGGCATTTACTCCCAAGGCTAATGGAGTCACGCTGGCAAAGTCTTGCTGGGTGCCGTGAGTGCAGTGAGTGTAGCACCAACAGGAAGTGACACGGAAGGCCGGAGTGGTGTCTGCTCTGTGCGGTGTGCCCCAGGCCGGCATAGCTCGTCTACACACACAGGCAATGGAGGAGCCACGTAAGAGCAGCATGGCCAGTAGCCACGGACTGAGCCCTCTGCACTTTGATGACTCCAAGCTCCGTGGGAGTGTCAAGACCTTAGATCCCCATGTTTTCTTGCCGTGGATGGCTCTTTTCAGGTTTTTATACTCTGCTAACACATATTTTATAAACTCCTTAGTCTTACCTATAAACTACACATTTATCTTTACTAGGTCTCTTTTCTAGTGAATTTTACTAGATCACTTTTCCAGTGGACTTTGACTAGAGTATGAATAGCACAGTCATTGTCACCGACAGGTAGGAAGACTTTGAAGCAATATTTGGCCGCCAGGCAAGGGGTGTGAGGATGAAAGGTCAGCCTCAGACCTACACCTCTGCTGCTGTATATTGGCTCCCTTTAAGTGGCCCACTGCAATCAGGGTGTGACTATAGCCCTGCAGTCTGGAGTCACGCACGCCTGTGTGAGATACTCTGCTCTATCTCTTGGAGCCTCAATTTCCTCATCCATAAAATGACCCTCAGTGTAGGGTTAAAATAATGTGTCTGGTGTTCCTATTAAAATGCTTAGGTCCTTTGTAAATACAAAATTAGCACCAGTTTTAGGGACATTCTGATTTTTAGCCTTAGCACTGTCCTGGTTGAAAGTAATATGAAGGACTATGTTGCCACTCCAGTGGTGATAGCAGGCACACCCAGAACAGTCTTTCTTTGCCATTATCTGGCGCATCAAATACATCGTAGTGAGCATAGAAGGAGAATACAATGACAAGAAAAGAACGCAGATACAGAAAATTTAAGAATCAGTATAATCACCACAGCTAAGCTTCAGAGTTGACATTTAAGATTCCTGGTAGTCAAGGTCAAATGTACTATATAACTATTTTAAAAGTAGAAAATCTTTAGGACTAGAGCTCCTAAAGCTTACTTCCAGGAAAACTTTCTCACATGCGATTTTCTGTAGTGAACAATACTCCAACAACAGGTCTTCCTCAAATGTAGTAATAGATTTTCGGTGTCTGCTTCTTGCAACAACTTTTTGGTATGAGAAAGCAGCATGGCATTAAAATACAATCCATTTCTGTGTGGAGCTAAAGTGATATGGCCCTGGCACATGGCTGTGAGGTGGTCAGGATTGATCCATGTAGAGAATGCAGAGCGTTTTGAAGAGTGGATGAACTGCTTGTCCTTCAAATAATCTTTTGTAAATATTGCTTTTCTCAGCTGGGCTTTTGATAGGAGTTGAATAGCAGACAGTTTGAGATTGTATTCTCTGACAAGAGCCTGGTGTGTTTGTATTCTCTATTGCTGGTCCAGGGCAGAGCCTTATGCCTTAGAAATCAGAAGTGCAGGTGGTAGAGTTGACATCTTATTGTGAAAATTGGACTCCTGCCTGAATGGAAGGCCATTCTGCTCTCCCTAGACAGAGCGGCAGGAACACTCACAAGCACTGCCAGACTCCGCTTCAGGAATTAGTTTGGGGATCTTTCCTGGCACTGAAATAACTTCTTAAACTGGGCCTTGTTAAGTAGATCCAGACTGGAGTGTAGCCCTTATGTGGTTAGGGATAGATCCTTGAGGATAAGTTAGGGCCTACAGCAGGAAGCTTCAGCTTGCCTTGCCCCTCCCAATCCCTGGAGAGATGCTGTGGTCAAGGAGGAGCCTACCATGGAAAAGTCACCTGGGTTACCCGCAAAAAGTGTCAAGACCTGCTCTAGGATGTTTGGGGTGTGTCCAACCCAGGAACCTCACAGCTTTGTTCCACACAGCAGAAGCTGTATTTCCTCCACAAGATACTAACTCACATGATTTCTTGGGAGAACCCATAGATAAATTGACTTTAAATTGTCCTCTTAAGGAATTAAATGAATTCATCTGTTCAATGAAGCTATTTGACAAAGCTGGCTATGATTGGAAGCAAGTGTACTGTTTTACTATGCCATAGAGAATATTGAGCCATGCTGTGTAACTATAAACGACAAGACCATTTATTTATTGATACTCATTTATCTCAAGATCTGTAAGGAAGAACTTATGATAGATAAGAGAGGGCATAACAAAGCAGAAAACAATCATGTGATGGTCTGGTACAATCTTCACATTTTCCAGAAGCTAGAGACATTTTCTGTGACCTAGAAAAGCCCTCACTCTTTCAATTACAAAGTTCATTACCCTGAAGTGGTGAAGGTTTCCACCATATGGGAGGTCAGAGTAGTGAGTAAAGTAGAGCCATGTAACAGTGAAGGTAACTGTTGGACTCCTTAGCATCCCAGGGCCTCATTGACACCGGTGAACATTCACCTTGTTCTAATTGGGGCCTCTGTGTCATGTGAACCTGTGGAATAACTGAGACACAGTAAACTCCCTCACAGAGAGAAATGGCCCTTGCCTGCAGGCTGCTTCTTTATCACAAATGGGAAGGGGTGCATCAGGGGAGTACCTTGTGAGTCCACTCTGTGAAAATCATCCCAGGTCCTCGGCTTTCTGGGTAGCTTCAAGTTGCCCTGACTGGTATGCCAGTTCATTAAATGTTAATGGGTTATCAATATAAGAAGAGTGATCCCCTAAAGTCCCCTTTATATGTTTTATTCTGCTTCTCAAATAAATGATTGATTACCATCAATAGGAGTCGCTCAATATATGAGGTCTGCAAGACTCCTTGCTCCTTGAGGCTTTCTTCCGTAGTTTATGACCCAGTGCAGACGCCTCAGTAGGACCCTAAATAGAGAGCGGTAAAAGTTTATGTCAGCTGGTCTGAGAAAAGGGATGGGGAAGGATCTAGTGAGGCTCTGGCTGGAGGGCAGTGGTGGCTCATAAATCACACTGCTCTTTCCCTTCTTAGTCCTCCTGAAAGAATTCTATCTTAGAGATGGAATGAGCCTTAAAGATTATTTTCCCCATGTTGCTATCCTTCCCGGAATTCCTTTCATTGTTTTCCTGACAGTCACGTAGCATTTGCCTTTGCCTCTCAAGAGGAGGCCTCTACCACCTCAGCACCCATTCTACTCGCATCTCATTCTGCCAGTGGAAGATTCTGTCACAGTTGCTATACCTTTTACTCATGACGTCGATAATAGCTGTGATCTTCCTTTTACTTGG
>PVKN010003568.1:0-36664 GCA_004027915.1 Capromys pilorides
TACAGAGTTGACCGGCTCTCACTACACAGATCAGACTCACAGTGATTCTCCTGTTTTCAGCCTCCCAAGTGCTGGGGTTACAGGCATGCACTACCGCTTCCAGTCTCAATCACCATCTCAGCATGGCCCAGCAACAGGGCTCGCATGGCATGCTGGGGTGTCATTTCTATTTGCAGCAACCTCCCATCTGGGAAATCCTGGGAATTATCCTCCTCTTATCCCAGACACAAAGATCCAGCCAATAAGTCCTGTGGCTTCCATGCCCCTTTTCAGATTCATCTGTTTCCTCATTCTGGTCCCTGGTGTGTCAATGACCCCGATGGGCTCTTGATTCAAAGCCTACTTCTTTCCTTCAATCCTTTCACAAATACTGATTGAATATCCAATATTTCCCCAGTAGCGTTTTCTGTGGGATATTGGGTGAGTTTCTATTTTCTTGTAACGCAAAGACAAAGATAAAAATAAAAGCTGAACAGGATGAGAAATAAATGGTAAAGACTCTAAAGCACTGGATATGATATTTGAACAAAGAGAGGAACTGGTACAATACTGTTAGCAGTTATTATAGAAGGCTTGACTTCTGAAAGGCAAGGAGATGGGAGCACCAAGCTAGGGCTGCACAGTGCTGGAGGCAGAGATGAATGGTGACACTACCCTGATCTTGGCTGAAATATTAGCCCTGTCTTTAACCAAACTCAAAACTATTTGAAGATAGGTAGCAATTCATGCACTTGTTGAGGGCCCCTCCTAGAACCCAAACCTCTAAGTACTGTTCTCTAGATCAGCAGTTGGACCAGTGGTCAGTGTGGCTCTCTACCTCCTAGAGCTCTTCTGAGAAGGACATGATGGAACACAGAAGGGAACCTTGGCTTAGATGAGTAGAGCACTGCGAAGAATCAGCACATGATTAAAGTGATCATTCTCGCCCTCCTAATGACTATGGCTAGCCTTATTTTCTTTATTATTTCCTATGTTAAGCCTTGTTCAATGTGTCTCATATCCTGTTTTAGAAGATGAAAAAGATTCTTGAGTAGGTGGAGGAGTATTTGTCCAAGTTGGATAGTCCGCGAGTCTCTGGGGTAAATCCCAACCTGGAGTCCCCACTGCCATGCTGCCTCAGGGTCCAGCTGGGTGACCCAATCAGTTGTCACTGGCAAGCATTAGCATGACTTTGGCTTTGTCCGCTTCAGATCATTCGTGTCATGACATGAAGTTAGAGGTTTTACGAATACATACTTGGAGTGGATGAAAAGATGTATTATCCTTAGAGTCCAGCTAGGGGTTTGTGGACCTCCCCTTTCTCAAAATGTTTTATAACAGAAAAATAAATAGCAGGGTACCTCTATGCTTTTGGCAGCTGGAAACCTTCCAAACTGGGTTAAAAATAAGTGATAGAAGAGAACCTGTTTCTCTATTACTTCCAGCAAGAGAACTGGACTGAGTCAAAATGCTCCATTCTCTTTGAGAGAAAGAGGCATACCAAGTAGATAGGGAGGCAGCTGGCAGATGGGGAGATTTCTGCACATTTCCACTGTATTTCTTTCAGTGATCATAAGGCCAAGCTGTGTGACAGTTGGCACACTCTCTAGGACCCTCATCCACTTACAGTCATGGGCCAGGCTCTCCTCTCTCCGAAATGCCCCATTCCCTATAGCTGCAGAGCGCAGCCACGTGTGGGGCTCTTGTAGTCCTTCCTCCACCTTCATCCTTGGCAGATCCAAAGAGCCAGCCATTTGCACTGTCCCAGTGCCTGGAGGCAGAGAAAGAGGCAACAGAAGGAGGAAGTTAAGGCAGCAGCTCTGCTCCACTGTGGACTGAAAACAGGGACACTCCTGACAACCAAGGGTGGGCAATTCTCACAGCAACTCGTTTTTCTAACAAACTATTTCCAAAGCTGCTTTAAATCATTTACCTGCTTCAATATCCCAATTGCCCATTTATTTTTCATCCGCTCCCATCCCTACAGGCTATCTACCCCAAATCAGTAAATCCAATTTGTCATCACTCAGATATGTTTTCAGGCTCCAAGCAACCATTTTTTATATAAACCAAATGGGATTAACTTCCATCAGTTGTTTAACTGCAATCAAGACATGTTCATAAACAATGTAAATATATTTACTGTATTTCCTTACAAGTCAAGTGCCCACAACCAGCCAGGAAAGCTGGATAAGAGAGAGCCCTTCTTGATGCTTTATGGGACTATTAATGGGTATGGATTGCTGTGTCTCTTTAATTTTGCCTTGCCTTGAGGGAGCCTTATTTTCCTAGGGATTTAGGTTAGCTCCCACATGGTAAAAATCAGGATCAATCTTCTTTTCGAGTTAAAAAATCACCCGCACATCCATTCTTGCCGTTTCTCCTTTAGGCTCTCATCCCCCACTACCTTGCTAAAAATAACTGCCCGTGGTTTGCGGAATTTGTTTGCTAATTCCCTCAGTCCCCGAAGGTACTTGCTGGTGACATCCAATAAACGTGACCAGCTCAAGTGTTCTGAGTTATCTTGAGTTGTCACCTGATGTTTCTGGGTGGGTGGAACCATTTCTGAATGCGCCCAAGTTTCAGTGTAATCGTGTGTGTGTGTGTGTGTGTGTGTAACAGTACACTATCTTACAACATTAAAAGAAATCTATTTTACTTCTTTCATGTATCATTTGAGCTTTCAACTGTTCGTGTGTACAGAGAGTGTCTCCTTTATCAGACATTGTTCCAGGTGTTGAGCAAGACAGGCACTTCCAGTCTACAAGGTGATGACAAGGTTGATAACTATGGGCACAGAGTTGGTACAAGGTGGAAAATGTGAATGAGGACTGAAAAGAGCAGGACTGTGGTCCTCGGAGGAAGACTTTCTCCGCTCGCCAAGGTAGGATGGCACGAGATCTTGAGCTGTCACGTATCCTTGGCAAAGAGTGTTTTGTTAAGGATTTTTGCTTTGGTCACTACAGCCATGGCTCGTCTAGTAAATTTTCATGGACTTCAGAGTGAAAATGATAGGTTTGCTTACCTTTGTGCAAAAGAAAAGGACATTTTTCTTGGGTCCCAAACAACATTTTACGGTTTATGTTTAATATCTGTTGCTAGATTTTTGTTGACACTGCACGACCAGGTTGAAAAGTATGTTCAGTGTTGAGTTCCTGCTCCCGTGTGGCCTGGCTTTCTGGGCCACGCTCTGTGACAATTCTTACTTTGCTCTGTGCTTTGGCAGCCTGGTTGCTGCCTCCCCACAATCCCCCACTGCCTCCAACCCACCTCCCCATCTTTATGCCCCATGAATCCTGGGCATCTTGCCATCCCATTACAGCCTCCTTCCGTTCTCCCCCTTCCAGCTCCGCATCCTCCCCCTTCTTCTGACCTCTCAGGCAGTTCTTGGCGCCCCTCCAGGACCCCCTACCTTTTGCTGTTAGAGTTTCGGTGCACAGCAGCTGTGACCGCTTCTCAGCTGGGCCCTGACACCGGGCTGCATGGAAACCTCACAGGCTCCAGCTTGCAATGCATGGGGGGAAGCCCCCACATGCGGGCGGCATGAGCCTGCCAGCCAGCCCAGGCTCTGGGGCCCTCCTGACCCCCCACCTCCACCACAGGACGCTGTCCTTAAAGAGAACACCATTCAACTTGCCTCAGTACCGCCTCACCAAACACCAGACCCTACCCTTTCCAGAATCAAGGTCCCTCGCAAGTTAAACTGAAGGTTAAATGTGTCTCACGTTGTTCTTTTCTTCTCCGATTAACTTTTGCCAAATTACAACCTTTAAGTGAAAGGCATGGAACAGACTCACCGTTCAGGAATGGATGCTGTTGAGGTACAGCTTAGGTCACCTGTAAGCCCTTATTAAGGGAAGGAAGACAAAAGGAGATGAACAGTAATCTTTGTCCCATTGTTACAGTTTCACTTTAAAATGAACCCAGAGCTAACAACGGTCTGTTAATGTAATAACCAGGTTATCCAGGTAATGCCATGTGGAGAGTGAGGCGAGTGAGCTCAAAACATGGCACAGAGAAACTGGGCAAAAATGGGCCCAAGGTCACTTCAGAACCCTGTGCGCTCTGTGAAGTATCTGATGAATTAGAGATCAACCACATCAGCTGCCCTGAAATTAAATCCTCCAGCCATGCACCCACCCCTCCCCCACAGGGCAAGCGTAGACTTGGGGTGGGGGGCAAACTTTTCTATGGCCTGAACTCTGTAATTCTTCTGCTTTTATTTTATTTTATTTTTTTAATACAGAAAAGGAGGAGTGGAGACTGAGCAATATGATCTTCCCAGAGATAGAATGCTGGGATACAAGGGCTCTTTGTTTCCATTCCTGAAGCCCCAGGACTTATGTCAAAGCCAGAAGGCCATGCTGGAAAAGGAGCAGGCATTATTCTGCCTCATTTACATCACAGCCCGTCAGCCTTCTGACCGGTGTGGAGGAATGCATCATTTCAGTAAGAAAGCACAGGCAGAAACATGGAAATAACAGATCATATCAGAGAACAGATACAATATGCAATACCTGATGGACCCCTTAATTGAATGCTCATGATTTTAAGCATTTTTTTCTGCTCCTTTCTAAGCCCCTGCTCATTGTCTCCTGTAATCTGAGTCACTGCCTCTGCTATGTTTCTTTTGCTTCTTGATTTAGTGCAGGTCAAACTGCACATCCCCAACCTGCTGGCTTCTTGCAGGAAGCGAGGCCTCCGAAGCCTGCATGAGAACTCGAAACACGGTGTCTACAGTCGAGAGCTGGTTTATAGGTCCTGGTGGCTTCTGCAACGACCCTCAGCGTTTGAGTTGATGACGGGACTTCGTAGATAAAGAGTGAGATTTCCTGGGGCCTCCTAACTAGATAACTGCTGACCTAGAACTAGCAAGTGTTCAGATGCGGGTGCTATTTGCCGTTCAGCTTCAGTTTATATCTTACTGTGTTTCACCAGAGATATTTTAAACACAATTTGCAAGATTTCCCCCATATTTTGCTTGCTTTTATTGTCAGATTACCAGGTTGCTTTAAACATTATCTCGGCTACATTGTATGAAATGATCTTGTTTTACACCATCATACATACTTTCTTCCCTCTAGAGACCATCATGTTCAATTTTATATGCAAAGATATAGGAAAATAGATATCCAAACAACATAAAACCTTGGAAAAAATAAGTGTCTTGCCATGTCTGGAAGTTGACCCCAGATATACGCATGGTTGAAGATGCAAATTAAAATGAATGTTTTGGATGTTAAGTAAGGGCCCATGTGAGCCCTTAGTTTTTCTGGCTACTTACCAGGGAATGTATTCATCAGAGGATGGGATACCAAGCCTAGTTTGGGACACCAAGCTCCCCAGAACTGCTAGCAATGTTACTCACATTAATAAGGGGGTGGGGTGGTGGCCACCCTGGGAAATGGCACAAACAATCCCTCTGTTCTATACTAGCTTATTTAAATATGACCTAGCAGACATTCAGAATATCTGGGCTGGTAAAATGATGAATTAAATTAAAACTGAGCAACAAAATGCCTGGATTGGCGAGTATGACAGACCAGGCCACGCAACTCCTCCACTTCATGCCCCAAGGGAAGGGTTGGGTCTTGAACTCCTTGTGAAATCTTCAAACACATAATAAGAATTAATCACCATTCCTTCTCTATTTTAACAGCTGCAGTCTACCTCCCTAGCCCGCTGCAGCTGCGGACTTCTCTCCCTTTGCTAACATCATAATCCCATTACATCTGGAAACGCGCATACATAAAATGCAGATTTAAGCTTATTTTGAAATAACTTATACTTGTTAATTGTCCCAAACTATATCACAAGCATAAAATTGCAGCTTTCATCTGGCAGCCCGAGTCCTCTGTGCCAGGGGCAGGAGTTTCTTTCTCTTTATCTGGATTAACGTGGACCCAAATGCACAGCCAGACCTGGTAGCTTTAGAGTCACCGAACTTGTCCAGAGATGGCATCTGTCTGTCTGCTCCTTGCTCATCTCTCTCCCCAGACAGACCCTGCTGGTGCCTGAGAAAATGCCCTGGAATCAGGTGAGCCACAGAGGTGCTGCCTGATCACAGCGGCTGCCCCGGACCACCTCGCTCCTGTTCCTGAGAGGAAATCCGAGGTGCTGTTTTCTTGACTTGCAAGTCAAGTGGGAGAAATTGATTTCCTGGTTCAGTTTGTGCGCTCTTTGAATAAGACACTTATTTGATAGATTCCACTCTATCTTTTTTATTTTTGCTTTGTTTTTGCACAGGTTTGTGCATATCCTGAAACCTGGCCACAGATCTCTTCAAACCGCATCGATGCAGGTTCTTAATTGAATGAAAAATAACTGTTTAAAGAATTTGCATGCATAAAATAGGCCCACTAGTAAATGCTGTAGATGGGCAAGAGCATGCTGTGCCCTAGTTCTAGATGCACATGAGTTGGCTTGCTGTGATTAAATTAATAACAGAGAGTTATTTTGTCTTCCAGAAAATTGTGTTATAACATGCTTAGAGAAACACAGAAGGAGAAGCCTTTCAAAATCTACCATGCTAAAAAAGTAAGCTAAGCTCATAAGCATATCTGGGATATTCTGCTGCAAAAGCTCTAAAAATTAATAAAAAAAAAAACTAGACCAGCTTATAGTTTAAAACACAAAGAGGAACAATTTTAATATTTTGAGGAGGTTTGGAATGAATTGGTTTTTAGGCTAAAAGGTTCTTTTCTTCAGCAAGTGTTTAATCCCAGGATTTTTGCTGCCCCCTCTGCTGTTCATCTGTGGAAGTATCTAGTTAGGGATTCTGAAAGGCTTCTTGCAGTTTTTCCTTTACTCCAAATAGCCTCTTGAATTTTAGCGGCCAAGAGTCAGATCTAGAGAAATGGGTCTCTGTGCTTCTTGATAATTGAACTATAGTCAAATACCACATGAGAATGGATAAGGGTGACAGAACCCAAGAGTCCCCAGAACCTGGCTACCCAGGAATTTGAGCCCTGGCAATTTCAGGCTATGGATCTTGAAGCACATATGATTCTTCCACTCTGCACTTGAACAGGAGAATGAATTCCTGAGTCCATGGAAGGTGTCTCCGCTCTTGGTTAATTTCAGACATCATTTGAATAGAAATCAATGCCTGGCGCCCCCATGCAAAACCAGCCTCCTTTTGTGGCCCTCAGGAGGAAATATCAAACCCTCACATTGATAGTTAGGCCGCCCTCAGAATGAAGACCCTCCAGAGAAGAGCCCCTCAGGACCTCTTGGATCCCTATCCTTTGGCACTATTCGCTGCCACCTGCTGTTGTCACCTAGGAGTTTTTCCAGCAGTGTGATGAATTGCCAGACCCATCATGCCTCTGATCTAAGAATACGGCTCCCCAATTTGGCCAACAACTGAGTCAGGATTATTTAGCCAGAATCGCCAAGTGTTGCTTCCTCTGGCATTGTTTAAATGGACTTGGGCTTAGATTGACATTGCTTGGACAGCCTCTCCTTGGCTCTCCTGTTCCCAGCCCTTCTCATCCTGTTCTCAGGATAGAGTTTCTCTCCACCAAGCAGACGACATTTACTGCACATGATAGACCTTGATAATTTTGTATGCTTTCTGCAGAGCTATGGCTCTATTTATAAAACCAACTGGCAGCACAAAAGCAACTCCTGAACTGGAAGAGAGTCAAGCTATCCTATGCTCTCTGCACAAACATTTGGTCTCCCTCATGCAAGGGACATCCAGTGCTCAGTTTGCTGTTTTCCTATGTAGTATATACACACTGTGAACCAGTGTAGAGTCCTGATTGCAGGGCAGAGAAACCTTAGATTGAACTCTGCCTCCCTTGAGTCCTGTGTCTTAAGTGGAATTCTTTAACTCATAACCTTCATGCTCGTATTGGAAATGTCCTTTGGACATAATGCCTGCGACAGGGATTAGGACTAAGAATACTGACTGTAGAAATATAGAAGTGGGAGTAGATGTTTCATGTTTATATCAACATGATTGCTAAAGAAAGATGATGAACTTAGTCCTCTCACACACACATACAGTGTTTATTATTCTCCTAATAGATAATAAGTCTTCCTAGAAATGCCCAAGTGAACAAGCTTATAGCCTTCACCCACTGTTGTGCTGTTCAGATGGTTAGGGAACCCAATAATGAATTATTTTATTCTCACCTGAATATCATCTTGCATATTCAGACTGATTTTCCTTTTGCAGCATGGGTCTATCCCCACATTTGGGGCTGCGAGGACTTCTCTCTCACCTTGATGACTTGGAAGGAAGCAGGCAGGTACAAGTGGCCCTGAGGCTGCTGGATACTCCTGGATGCAGCCAAGAAGAAGTTGGCATGAAGACCCCAGGTGGCCAGGCTAGGCTGCATTTTAATTTTTGTATCTAGAGTTTTCTTGATGCTTCAGAGAAACTTTAGGGTCATTGGATCCTTCAAATTCATTCATGTGGCCCATTTGCAGTCGTTTGTATTTTACTCATGTCCCATGGATTTCCCAGGTCTCTCTGGGTACTGTGTTCCTAACCCTGCAGCTTGTTCTTTCATCCAGTCGGTAAACAAGCAGTCCCTCTGGCTCCCCTCACAAACGCCAGTGCATGGATTGGCCATTAAGCAAGCCTGCTAGGGGACCTGCTGCCTGTCCTTCTGGGAAGGAGGCACATCCCCAATATGATGTCCTCTGCTCTGCCACTCAGGCTTGGGACTGGCGTGTCCCCAAGAAACACATCTTTTGACTTCACTGCTATGTGGTACAGCTGCATACATTTGTGTTCAATGACCTGGCTTGCAGTCTCCACCAATGCCTCTGATTTTGTTTCACACTTAAGAAAACCAAATTCCTTGGTGGATCCACAAAAAAGAAGAAGGTGCACTTTGGGATAGTCAGGCATTGGTAACTGGAGTGGCTTTAGAAGTGAGGCCAAGTCAGAGGTGGGCACATGGTGGCTGCCAGGAGCTGCCATCCTAGTGGGTTCGAGAGCAGGGGCCTTCACAGCCCACTGCATCAGTCACAAGGGAAATGGGTACCTCAGCCTCATTCTGTGACATATGGAGCCTCCAGTCTTGCAGAAACCCTAAGTGACCACACTGTGACAGCAAAAAAGCAAACACCAGTTGTCTGGCCAACAGTGTCATCCAGGCAGACCCTGGTTCTTACTATATAAGGATGAAGAGAAAAGAATGTACAAAGGGAGTATAGAGAGGAGGAGATAAGGAAGAAGCGAAGGATAAACACATTTCAAGAGCTTGCTGGAACTGAATTAATGCATGTATTATATTTGCATCCATACATCATTCTTAGCAATAGATATTACTTCTTGGATTTGTGGTCCCACCTTACTGAAATTTGCAAGTAAATCACAGAATAACTTTCACCCATTTTTTCCCCTATAATGCTTCTTCTGTGTGTGTGTGTGTGTGTGTGTGTGTGTGTGTGTGTATGTGTGTATGTGCACACACACGTGTAGTGGTATCCACACATGCTTCAGAAGATGGATGGGGGTGACTATTCCTTAAAACATGAGAGACAAAAGCCTCTGCATCTAGAGTCTTAGAGTAGGAGCCCTAAATGTACATGCTCAGCTCTCTTCCGGGGTACAGTTTCTGAGCACCAGGGTCACCACCACATTCTCATGGAGAACACAAAGCCATAGAGTCAATGCTCTTGGCTGTAGTGACTTTTTTTATGCTATAGTTTTTAAAAAAAATTATTTCATTATTATCATATTTTACAATAGTTAATACATTGCATAATGTTGTCTTCATTGCAGTTGTTCAGAGTACAAGATGCAGGGATGATTTCTTGTCTAAGCCTCATTAGTACAGATCTTTCTTTTCATTACACAAAGAGAAAGTAGCTGTATATTTAGTCCAATAGTCCATAACAGTAGTGGAAGATTAGCTCATCTGACATTATTGGGAGCTATTGACTTGAGCCTTTTACAACTCAGCATATTAATATGGCTTTCCTTTTTATACTTCATGGTTAGACTTTCCTGATGGATGGTTAAGACCAAGATAAAGCAAAGACCTGTGTTACAAAGAGTATGTAACTTTTGTATTTGACAAGATCAGTCAGGTCCCCTGAGGGTTTACCCTGGAACCGTGTATTGTGGTTTGCAGAACTTTTGTCAGTGTCAGCCATCTGGATGAATCATGGCCATTGCTTGACCATTTTGCTCTCTGTGGAAGCCTGAGAGGATGTTTTCGCTCTTGGTGACTCTCCTTAGGCACACTGTGCATTATTGATCACTTTCCTCTGTGGCCCCATAATCTCTTTGAACAGGAAATTTGGGACTTCACTGAGTTATATGCTGTTATAGTATAGGTTCTTTTATGTCATGTGTTCTCACTAACTTTGAAGGGCTAGAGCCAAAACATTGGCTATATTTGTACCCTTCTTTTTCTCTAATTGTTTGGACTACCAACTTAAGTCGTCAACCATCCAGAAGAGAAGCTTAATGATATTATTCCCTATAACTTAGGCACTTGAGCTTAACATCTTTATCTTTCTGAATGGTGACTTTTGGATTTATGTCAATATTACCTGTTTCAAGAACCCATTAGATGACACATAACCTTAGGTGAGTCCTTGGGAGTTGGAGTCTCAGTTTCTTCATCTGCATATAATATAGAAATGCTCAATTAATACAATCCATTTGGCCAGCCATTATCCTACCTTAAAAATCTGCGCTTTATTACTACCCTATTATTCACAGGTGGCTTTCACTTAATTGATTTTAGTTTTGTAAAGAGTGCAATTAAAGAGTCTACTTTAATTATGTGGTACCCCATCAATCTCCTAACATGTTTAGATTCATTGAGATTTTATAGAAGTTATAGATTAAAATTTCTATTTGCCGGGGAAATAGCTCAGAGGCACAAGTGCCTTCTCAGTAAGCACAACGTCTTAAGTTCAATTCCCAGTGCCCAAACCAAAGAAAAGCTATTTAGCTTAACAACATAAGTTCACATGAGCACAATTCTATGTGAAACAATAAATACAATTAAAATTTGCACTGGTCCATAAGTTAATTACTATTTTGGTATAGCTTTCCAACAAAAGTAGAATGTGTCATCAACAAAAACATATTCTTTAATATAGTAATAAAAATAATCTGTTGTTCAGTTAGAAGGATTACGGTAGTAACTAGAGTTTTGGGTAAACTTACCATCCGTCTGTAGAGATTCCCACTAAGGAAACTCAAAGAGGCAGCAATGGAGGTGAAGCCTCAGCATACATTAGTTCAGAAGTTAAGGGTGTCAGAGCAGGGTCCCTGTCCCATCCCCTGTGAAACGCTTGGCATTTCTGCAGCTTTATGTTGACAGTGACTGTCTAGCTGCCTTGTGACCCAGGCTGAGAAACTGAACAATGCACCTCCCATCTTAGACTAGAAAGCAACCAAGGTGGTGACACCACGGAGCTATGGCCTGGGTCTCAGGGACAGCAGCCTGCTCTTCTGGCCTCCTGTCCTCCCTGTAGCTCTCCCTCTGCACATGGCCACCAGATAGCACTCTAGGAACCATGAGCAGGAAACGCTTATTCCACTTTCATGGAGTCACCAGTTGTTCGGCTGAATGTTAAGAAAGCAGGAAAATTAATATTCCTTATTCAATCTCCTTTTCTTTCTATTAGAAAGATGATTGAATAGATGAAGTGATCAATAATAGGTAAAATCTTGTTAAGTAGAGAAAACATCTCATTATAAGCAATCAAACATTTTCCTAATGTAGCTTCTATATCCTTTTTAAAAATTTCAGTTAGTAGTAAAAATTGGTATAAACATGAGTGCATGAGAAGAAATATGTAAATGATCAGGGCTCCATGCAAATTTGGAGAGACTCAGGCTATGTGTGTCTTGTTAGCAACTGGGAACAGGCCTTGTAATCACTGAGCTGGATTACACAGATGTGGAGCAGCAGTACCTGACCTCATGTTATAGACTCTAGCCTGCTCTTGACCAAGGAAAGATACAGATGCTATCACTGTTCAGCAAAGATCGTCATTTATTCTACATAAGTAAGAGGTCATGGATGTTTTGCCTCCTTTGTTCTTGAGAAAATTAAAAAAAGAAAATCTCAGCACTCCATTAGCTTGGAGGGCAGATAGACTTGGGATCAGAAATGCTGGCCACTGGCCCTATCCGGTTGGTCCTTCTGGGCCTATATTTGGCCTATGGCCACCCAGAAATGTCCATCAGACACATACCACACGAGACCCAAGCCTCCCACGGGTTTCCCAGGATTCTTCCAGAAAACCTGTGGAACCTGATTCTGCAGCCCATGCTCCCTGGAAAGGGATGCACTCGAGATTTCCTTGGGTTTTGTCATCGCTTACGTGCCATGCCACTCTGCTTACTGCACTGGAAAGGATCACCATCTGGGGCTCAGGTCCTCAGCTGCCTGAGGGGAGGTTCCCGAGCCCACATCCCCGAGCCCGGGTGCCCCTGTGTTAGATCTAACTCACATGTATCGTCGGTGGCTTCACATAATGGAGCCAGGCAGCGCACCTGTTGTCTTTTGCAAACTGCGTGTTGGAGGATAACCAGGTAGAAACCGACTGGAGTCTCTTGTACAGTGTGACTTTTAATAGTTTGGGGTTGCTCAAACAGACATTTCGGTTCTTTTGCTTTTTCTCCAACTGGAGTGTGCACAGATTCCTGCCACCAAGTCTCTCCAGAAGATGAGTGACCAGAGTTCCTTGGATGGAGTACTTGGAGTTGCCAGGCAGAGATGCACATTCCACATCTATAAGTCTATGTGTCTTTATGTATTTGGGAAGCGATATCCCCCTATACACGTAGACCTCTACACCCAGAAGCACGTGTGTGAATGAGCACACACACACACACACACACACACACGTACATCATACACTTAAAAGGGTCCATCTAAATGGATTTACTTTCTTTTTAATATTTTTGAAGGCCGCTTTATGATCCTGTTGACCTGCTATTAGTGGAAGCTTAGCTTTCAGCAAAGGTAATTAAATTATAAAATCGCTGCCGCAATCATCAAACTACTCATAAAAGAAGAAATGGAAAAAAAAAAACTGAAATAAAAATCTTGCAGGCTTCTCTTGTAATATTGCTCCCTGATGTTAATTACATTTAAATGGGTGAGTACTATTTTGGTATCATTCATACGCCTCCAAAAGTACTTTCCAGTTTATCATACCTGTCAACCTCAGTGCATCACAGGCTAATACTTTATTAAGAAAAAAATCATTAGGGAGCCGCTGATCCCATTTAAGTACATTGGGCAGAATGTAAGACTAATTAAAAAGCATATTTTTACATTATTAATTTCTGAGTTTCACACTTAATGAATGTGAAATGACAGGGCTACTATTTTTACATCCTGGCACTCTGGGCTTTCCAGTCGGGGGAATTAAATTCTGGGGATTTTTGCGAAGATGTTGCTTGGGAGATTTGTTTTCAAGGAAACCTAAGTTTTTTTAGCTGTGCCTTTTCCTAGGAAATTATACTAAAGCACATAACAGCCACTTAAAAAGAGTAGTTAAATAGATGTTATTTTTTTTCATCCTACAGCTATAAAAGTATTTTAGATGAGGTATAAAATATGGTTTTTAAATGATATTATGATTTGCAAACACTAAAAAATAATTGCAGTGCAGTTGAGAGAGAGAAAACATCTAATCTTTATTGTGTAAGACAATGTGATAAAATATTTTACAGCCAGAAGCTCATTTTGCATCTGGAAAATTGTGTAAACTGATGGGAGGAAAATCTCATTAAAACTAAAGGTTATTTTTTAATATTCTCAGAACAAAGCAACACATTACAACTAGATATTTCTTTTTTCGTATTTATTAAATCAGACAGTCACACGAGTGCCTAGCATTTGATATAAATAAAAGCATAAAATGACAAGACCGCGCAGATGGACAAAGATTAATTATGCCAGGATGCAAAAGATCTATGTTAAGAACAAGCGTGGGTGTTCTGGGGTCTCGTTAACTATATTCAGTTGCAGGGATATATTATTAAGTATTAGGTGTTACATTACTTAAAACTTTGCCAGCGAATGCTAGCTTCCCTTCTCGAGAGTCTGCACACACAAGCCCATTTTTATAGGGCTATGCAAGGAGGAGGGGAGGCGAAAAAAAAAAAATTCCTTTCTTTTTTCCTTTCTTTTTCAAATGTGCTTACAATTACCTCTCTGTATTTTTATTGTCTTTTTACAAACCACAAAACTCACACTGGAGGCAAAGCTTAACTGCTGAGGCTTTCCTCGTGTAAATATTAGGAAATTACATTTGTACAAACCGTGGGGCTTTGCAAATGGGGGCTGGAGAGGCTCCAACACAAATTAATCAGGATAAAGTTGCTCTATGTTGAACATGACCATAGTTTATTTTCTTAAAGTATTAATTTGTCAACAGCTTTCCTGCCTCGGTGTGGCTCATTTGGCGGGCAGAGGGAAGACACAGATGTGGCTGGCGCTGGTTGCATTTTCACCTTGTGGTTTTAGGAACCAATTGCAGTTAATCAAAACAAAGTGTGCTTAATTTTTCAGTATGAATGTTCATATAAACCTTTAATATCACATGACAGAAATGTGACAATCAGTGTAGGTGCTGCAGAAAGCCTGTTTTCAGGGGGAAAGAAGAAACCAATTGAGTGTGATGCTGAATAATTGATGTTACGTTATGTTTTTAAGGGTTTCCAAAAGAAATGCTTTGCAGATTCCGAGTGTCTAATTTTCTGGTTCTTTTAAAGCCCGCTCCATGGGTCCACCAGTGCCGCAGGCTGAGAGCTGCAATCACAACCTCACGCCCTGTCACTCCCTAAAACATTGGGGTATTTTTAATTGTAATCACGATTTTCTTAGAATATTTGCTCCTTGCTCTGTTTCTGGAATGCAGAAGTGTGCATAATGACCTCTATTTTTCAGATTTGCCAAAACAAATTAAGGAAAATGCCCAGCTCTCCCCTTGCCAAATGTTTAATGCTTCTCTAGGAAAGCAGATCTTATTCGTAATGTATATGAAATCTGAAGTGAATAATGCATCCTATCAGAGGCAAATGGTATTGTGCAGTGAGGAACAGTAACAAATTTTGCTTCTAAGAAAAATAGACCAGATGAAGGATTTAGCCATCTAAGAAGTACATACCTCTCTCTGCATGGCTGTGAACAGAATGTGCATGGACTTAATACGCCTATCAGAATACCAGAATATAGCACCCAGGTATGAACTTCATGTTTTATAGAACCACCTACCTATCAGTTATCTCTTTAAAAACTTAAAAAAATAAAATAAAAAAGCCTCCAGTGTTCTATGACCAGATCTCAAAGCTAATGCAAATGAACTCCCTAAAATCCCACTTTAATTTTTCCACCTAGGATTAAGGTATTAGAATGATGAACTAATTTCACAAATGAGCTTCCTTCTTCCCCCCTTCTCCCACCCTCTGCTCCACGCACAGCAGAGAAGCGATAGGACTTCCCTCCCCTGGAACTGTCCCGCCTGGGGTGAAGGGCAGAGGTCTCCCCCACCCCCTTAACTACTGAAGGGACCCCACCAGACCACATGGCTCCTTCCCACACATCACTGTACCTCTTTTGAGTGAAGATCGACTTTTAAGGTGGTTAATAACAGACAATTCCATGCGTCTGGATTAACGGGCTTTCCCAGCCTCTCAGGTCTTCCTAAGTTGTTTATATTAACATACATCTTCAAGTATTATTGACACTCTCCTTGTTTTATTAGTTTGCATTTACCTTGTTCACCATTTTATTATTCAAGATTTCCGCTCTTGCCAAGTATTAATCAATGTATTCTGCTGCTCAGTTGGGCAAGCTGTGCGGAGCGGAGCGCCCCTAGGGTTACCCCAGCCAAGAAGGAGAAAAGTGTTTCAGACATGTACACAACACGTGGTTTACTATTATCATTAAATGAGGTGAACTGGGACGCTATACATATGGATTTTGAATTGCATAAATTTTGATTGATATCATTTGAAGACTTGAGGCTCTGAAAGGCTAGATTTTGTGAAAGACGATACACAGACCAGCTATTACCACATACAATCATACCAGGAAAAGTATCTGAAATGAGCAAGGCAGCTGGCTTTTAAATAGCTAAAACATAACATCAATACTTATTTTGAATAATGGAAAAAAGAGGTAAAAGATGTTGACCCCTGCCTGACAGGAACATATTCCAAAAGTAGAACTGGCCCCCTGGGGGCAGCCCCTGCTCCACAGTAGCTGCCAAGCTGTGCTCTTTTTCTCTCTTTCTGCCTTTCTCTTTCTCAGCTCCCTCTTCTCCGTTCTTTTCTTTTTTTCTCAAAAAAAAAAAAAAAAAAAAAAAAAAGAGTAAATATTTTTTTGAGCATTAAGCCACTATGGACAAGTGGCTAGAAAAGAATTTTCACAAATTCAGGAAACACTTGAGAGGTAAAACCAACATCCTGAGACAGAAGACAGGCCAGCTTTTGACACTAGGCTGGACCTGTGAGGCCTAAAACCTCCAGCCAGGAAGTGCTTGCCCGGGGTCAGGGCTCCAGGGGCCCCCCGCGCGAAGGCAGGAGAGCGCGGAAGTTTCCATGCTCCACCGAAACCAACAGGCCTCTTCATGGGAAATTGGCTGAAAATGTGCTGACCAGCACAAAACTTTTATTAGAATCCGAAAGCAGGAACCTGAACTTCCAGGAAAGGACGCGTCCGCCCGGGCTGGGAAGCACGCAGCCAGGACCAAGGTCTGAGCGCTGACCCGCCCTGCCACCTCTTCGGAGCTCGCCATCCTGCGAGCCACGCTACACCCTGCGCCCCTGCGCGCCCCCGCAAAGTGTGCCAGGCCACGATCCCAGCGCCCTGGCTCCCCGAAATCCGGCGGAGGGGGAGGGAGGTAGGGGCGCACAAACCTTCGCTCCTGCCGAGCTCCGGAGAGGGGCAGACTTTCTGAAAGGGGAAAAGGACATAAATCAGGGGGAAAAAATAGTTTCTGCACATTTTCAAAACCCACGTTGCGCTCTCTGAGGTCCTTTTCATTTTAACCAAATCAGGGGGAACTTGTCCTCACAGCGGCGAGGCAGATGGAACAATAAATCACAGGCGCCGTTGACTGCCTGCAGTGCGCTCTCCACAGCTGTCACGTTTTTGTCTCTTCGGTTTTAGCTGACATGGTTTGAGGTCCACTGTGAACCAATCTGGACTTTTTTTTTTTTTTCCAGACGTATCCATCAAAACGACTAGTGGCCATCAGCCCGCTGTGGCCATCGATCGGGTGGCCCCTGCCCCCTCGCGGGCTGGCGCAGCCCGGCTCCTAGGTGAGGCCGGGGGACACACCTCATTTTCGCGGAATTCCCCACCCCCCTTTTTTTTTCTTCGCCTCCAGCTACAGCTGTGATTTTCTGAGCAGTCTTGGCTGAAGTTATTAAACTTGCATCACGATAGATACAGAGCAAAGCAGATAGCGACCGACGGCGGCACACCGAGCTGGAGCGGCCGGGAGCCTCGGGTTTGTGTTGTTTTTTAAGTGCGAGGAGGCGCCTGCGAAGCTCCGAGTTTCCAACTCCTTGCTTATTTTGCAGAGTAAACAAGCAAATGTTATGTGCTTAACCTTAGCTGTCTCCGTAAAGGTCAGCGCGCCCCTGCGCATTTCCTGGGCTGTCTTTTGGGGGCGCTCTGATGCTGGGATTTCCTCGGGTGGTGGGGAAACAAGACGTGCGCCTAACAAAGACTCAATCTACAAAGGCTGCAAAACAAAAACATTCACTGCGTTTGAACCGGAGTGCGGAAGTTTGCTTCGGTGTGTAAAATATATAGCAACCCTAAAGAGCAGACAGCCCGGCCGGGAAATCCGTGGGCCACGAGGCAGGGCGCAGACTTCTTGGAGAGAAAGATTCCCTCTAGCCGGCCCCAACACCTAGGAGATCCACGGCTGGGTTAAAATATAGCATTTGAAGTTGCACTTGGAATTGTATTTTCTTCCTAAGTTGCTTCTCACTTAAACATCTTAGAAAGTGTGTTCATCTGAGCAGGCATAATTTTTACCCGTGTACTCCAGTTTAAACTCAAGAAAGAACCCAGAAAAAAAAAATTATATGTGCGAATAGCGAGCTCATAGATACCCAGCTTTAAAAAAATAACTGCTTAAAAATCCCCAGTTAGGTCAGGTTAAATTTATTATATTCTTTTATAGCTGAACTCTATGGTTTAGACTGGAGGTGACAGCTGAAATGTACCAGAAACCTTTGGAATTTCAGTACCATATATTACTTACTATGAGGAAGAAAATAAAGTTCCACCATTACAAGGTAGCTGCTTGCCTTAAAATGTTAAAAAAAAAAAAATGGTAATTTTTTCCTACTTTTTTTTTTTTTAAGTATGGCATTAGTTACTTGAGTAGAGAGAACACCCAGCTAAGCTAATATCAAAGCATAGCCATGAACGGCATTGCTCTTGCTTCTTAGTAGACACCACAATGCGCAAGGATATCATGTGTATTTTTAGGCACAACATTCCATTCGGTTAACCTGCAGCTTTGTCCTTCAGAAGAACATTTTCCAAGCAGGACTCGGATCCAGGTGCGCTTGTGTTTTGGGCTCCACTGACCACTGGAAACACCCACCAGGACTGAACCGGAATCTTTTTACAAAAGGCTGCCAAAGGCTGTCCCAAGTTCAGTTCCCAGTGAGAGGCAAAGGGAAGAATGGATCCCCAGAAACTTTCATCTATTTTGAGAGAAGTCTCTTTACATAGTTTCTATTTAAGTTCTTTAAAAAAAAAAAAAAACAAAACTCACCCCTGAGTTTAGAAAACAGATTGAATATAGGGTCCTTTATGGAAGCCCTGTTTGCATCAGCAGCAGGGCCTTGCACTGGGGCGGGGGTCTGCAGCCCACTTTGGCATCCTCTCTACCTTCCTGGCAATCACAATAGAGACTGTCCCTTAAAATGCCGAAACGCTGCGAATGCCGGTGCCTGCGAAGGTCTGGGCTGAGCACTGCTCTCTGCTGTCTTATGAAAACCCAGACAAGTATGCCACTGCCATGCCAAAGCTGGCACTCTGCAGGCCAGCGCTACCACTCTCTGTGCCTTTGCAGAAGTTCTGCTTTCTAAGGATTCAACTAGCTACTGGCCGCATTGTGTGATTTCCGGGTATAAGCAGCTTTGTCTGGACACCAGTGGGGACAAGGCAGTGCAACAGAAAAGAACAGCAACAGAAACTTTAGCCGAGTCTTAATAAGCTAAGGCTCTATTGCTTTATATTCTTTAGTTCACATTGAATGGAAATCTGAGTGGCTCATCATCAAAATCCAGAGCTGGGACTGGGTTCTTAAAAGGCAGATGCCCAGAACTGCAAAATGAAACACATACACACACACACACACACACACACACACACACACGAAATTTATTTATATTCCTGGGAATGGTATGATACATTTTGTTTTTTTTTGCTTGCTTTCAGTGCATATGGCTTAGACCTAAAGAAAGGGAGAGAATGTCTCAAATGCTGCCCTAACCACAGAACCACAGAGCCCTGCAGCTATGTTCTCAGCACATGGGACATACGTGATGGTAATTACGGGTCCACACTTCGGTTTGCATGACACATTTTTCAAATCATACAAACTATTAAAAAAGAAACAAAACACCTTTGCCAGCCGCTGTTTGTTTTTCCAGTTCCCCTCCCACCTTACGTCTGCATTCCAGAGGCTAAATGACTGATGTTTTCAACCCTAGATGAGATTGTGTTTTTCATTCTGACCTGAAACGCTCCTTGATGATTTTGTTCGGGGCGGAATCCTCCTTGTGGTCATGGCAGTGCTTTATTTCTATTTTTCACTGGACTCTGAGCCCTTGTGCAAACGTACTGGAGATACAATGAAGGGTCACTGGGGTTTGATTTGTCTCACATTTGTCACCTTGAGGGGAAGATCCATCTTTGCTCCTTTAACAACTCAGGTTAGGGTTGCAGTAGAGCTGGGGCGTCTCCCTCAAGGGGACTCTGTTGACCAATAATGCAGTCGAATATTCAACTGCACTTTGCAGCACACTCTCTTTAGATTTCTTGTATTTTTGTTTGCATGGCATGTGTTAAATACACAACAACAATAAAAAGACATGTTAACATATGCACATTTCTATCTGTCAAGACATAAGACTTATAGAGGGACAGCTTTTTTTCTCCCCCCTACTTTTGGTCTCTCTCTATATTTCCTCAAGATTTCTTCTCATGTCACCTAAATCACTCACCATTTATTAAGAATAAATCCTGTGGCTTGCTTCCAGGAGTAGAACAGAGCAGTGGGGAGGGGGATTACAAATAAGTGTCACGCAGGATGAGAGATTAAGGTCGACCACAGTCCAAAGGCTGGATTACGCTGACATGTTGCGGGTGACGCGCCCAGGTAGCCAGCTAACTTGAGTAATCTGTGCCTCCGCATAAACCTCAGCCCGGCTCAGCCCATGCTATGAGGGGCTTGGGGCTGGTGGTGGCATTCACGATGCTATTCACAGTGCAGCCTCTACTTTAGCATAGCACAGCCAGCTGTGGCCAGTAATTACACGTCTTTGTTCCTCAGGCTTTCTAAAGAACACATCAGTAGGGTAAACAAGGATTTGCAGTGTGTTTTTCCTGCAGCCTAAACAAGTGAGTCACACTATCTGCTCAGCCCTCTCTGTAAATCCTGCTTCTTCTCCAGGAAGTCGAAGGTCTGTAAGTGAGAAGAGGAATGACCAGGGGACAGGCAGCTGGACTTTCTCTAGCAACATTTGAATATCTTAAGTAGAGAGTGGCTGTGAGCAAAATAAAAACATGTCATGTGCCCAGGTGACATTTTGTAGCAAACAAGGAAATCGCCATCCAGGAAGTGTTGTATTTTATGCCAACAACAGCCTGACAGTTTTCTCAGTAAAGAAAACATGACACTTTTCCAAATATCAGAGGAGACGTCCACTGCTCATGGGATTCCTGTCCTGTCACTGAACTGGAAGGTCGCAGTCTGGCTTCAGGATTTCTGTGCCTTCACAATGTGGTGGTGGAGGGTTTGCACGCTAAATGCTGTAGGCGAAGGGAAATCTTTTCCTTCATCTCTGAAAAAAGTGACAGGAGGAAAAAGGTCTTCTGTTGACAGCAGTAACCTCTAGGTTTAAAGGCTCTGCCCTAAGCAACAGCAAGGAAAATTGCCCATGCTAATGTGTCACCAGAGCCCTCCCACAGACGCAGAGAGTAGGGGGCGCCCCACGGACCTGTCCCACTCTAGGTGCTACAGTGGACTGTGGAGGGAGGAATTCTTATTATGCTTTGAAAAAATGTTTTAATAACAGCCTTGTACCCCATGTTTCTCCACCTCCCCTTCGCACGGGGCATGATCAAATGTGCCGCCTACCCTGTGTTCTCCAGATGGGGGGTGGTTCCGAACTCCCCGCACGCTGATGTTCAGGGGAAGTGGCTTTATTGGAAAGCTTATCTGTCACCCGCCTGGAGGTGTCTTAAAGTGCTTATGGTCATCCTGTCATTTTGGAAAAGTGCACACCAGGAGAGCACCTCGGTAGGCACGTGTGAGCCGTACGTAGCTCCGGATGGGGGGCAGGTGTGCGTGTGGTGGCACCAGCCAGCACCTGTCCTAGCAGCACAGGGGAGGCAGCGGTAATAAGAATACAAGACTGACAGTGAAGACACAGTTTGCTTCCCTTTCACAGTGAGGCGACTAGACTTTGAACCCTGATAAATGTGGACGCCCTGTTTTTATCTGGTCTCAGCTGTGCTGCAGAAATAAAAAAAAAATCTTTTAACCAATTTCTTTTAAGAGTGGGGTTCCATTTTAATTAGTAGAAAAGCAAAACGTCGCTTGCCATGTCAATCCATAATTCCTTAAGCTAAAGGGAAGCAGGCTGCTGCTTATAACTCAGGAAAAAAAAAATACAGAAAAATCCAGGCTTGCAAACAGAGAGCAGAATTTAAATCGATTTACTCTGCAGCCAGACGCACCCCAGCTCGGGCTTGGGGTCCCCTGCAACCCTCCCTCCAGCTTGGATGCTAGGTTATATGCTTCCTGTTGCCCCTTTTATAAGCAATAAGAATTTAATAACTGAGGGCAACTCTATAGCAATATTTATATGGGTCAAGTGGCTTAAAAGTATGCAATAAATGTAAAGTTATGAACCACATTGCCCCTTTTTAAATAATGCAATGAACACGGAGATATTATGTTTCATATTCTGGAAAAAGGTGTTTCGGGCTAAGCTCTTGGCGTACGGCAGACATGAAAAGTTATACTGAGCCCGTAACAAAGTCACTGCCTGCTTAATATGGTGTGTTATGTCGAGCTCCTCGTCCTAATCTCAGCCCACAGCAAGAGGGTCCCAGATGGTAGCAACAAAACCTTGGCTTTCTCATTAGCAATCAGCAAATTCTCCTGGTGTCTGCTAGTTTCAAATCAAGGCAAGTGCCTCCACTCCTCGTGTGAAACCCAGTAGGATAATAGAAACGATGTTGCCTAATCAGTGGCGAACACTTGAAATCCCACATTCATAATGGGGTGGAGTGAATTTGGTGAATTTGCAGCTTTAACAAGTATCAGGAGCCGTAGGCTCCCCCAGGGTATGACAGTGGCAGGAGGCAATAGCTGAGGCCACACAGCCCCTGACATAGGTGGTCCCAACTCGTCCTGGGCCCTCCAGGGCAATCCTGGGTGTGTGGGTTCTTCCTCACTGGGAAGTGGGTGGGAGCAGATTTTCTGAGCTTCTCTTCACAAGTCTGAACAAAGGAAGATGTTTGGGGTTGGGTTCTATTGCAGGTTTGTAGTGCCAGTCTCCAGAATGACTTTTCATGGAGTTAGAAGTATGTTTCTGGGCAGCCAGTCTGCATGGTACTGCCCAGACTACAGGATGAAATTATGGGATTCATAGGAGTGCATTTGAGCCTGGCTTTTTTCCATTTCAAGGGCCTGACCCTGGCTCACAGTGCCTTCTACCTCTACTCCTCCTTCTGGACTTATCTTCGGGGAGTATCCAGTTGGCTTGAGTTCTTCAACCTCCTGTCCTCCTATCCACCTACACACACAGGGTAGGGTTAGGACCACACATTCCTAAGCACGAGGTCCTCCAGAGTAGGTGTGGAAAAGCCCTGCATTTGAGATGCACACGTTCAGCATGAAGTACTGAAGCTCCCCTTCAGCACCTGGCCCACACCTGTACCAGGCTTAGCCTGTGCACCTGTATCTTGTGCCAGGCCTCTGCCCAGAGACTGAGATCTCAACAGCTACCTGCCCCAGCTCAAAGAGGGCAAGGCCTACAAAGGGGGAGTCTTGTTTTTTGTGGACAGACAAGGGAAAAGATTTACAGCCAAGTTTTAGCTGAACAGGTTTAACATGGGCAGCTTCAGCATGGATAGAGGTTTCAGAGGTGGACAGGTGGACTCAATGCAGAGGGCCCTCTCTAAGCATCTGACCACAGATAACAGAGTGGAAGCAAACTAGGGAAGTGACCCAGAGGTCTGGGAAGTTATCTGAGAGGACTCTGTCCTTGTCATCTTCCCTGTCCCAGAGGCAGAAGGTGGTCAATGAAACATATGCGCTTGGTACCACTTTGTACCAGGGGGCCTGCCCCTCCCTCCTGCAAGATGCCAGCCCAGGGTTTCTGGCTTAGGGATCAACTATGAACAGTATTCTTGGGTCTATGTGTTTATACTGTATGGCCTTCTTCTCCCTGTTGATGTGAGGATTTTCTGTGCCTGAACTTCGTACTTGGTAGATTACTAATGAAGACTATTAATTTCCTATCCCAAAGTCCTCTAAGCATCAGATCTCAGTCAGCTGCCCCGGCTTCTATACTATGAAAAAGAGCTAATCTGAGAAACAGTCTAAGGCTAGTCTAATTGGGAAGGTACCAGTGTTGAAAAAAAGTCATGCGCTCTACTGTTGACACCACTTTCTTCTTCCCCCTTTCTAAATCATCTGTGGCCAACACTTGCCTCCTACCCATAGCTTGCTCACTCTTTGTGCGACGCGCAGGTGTTGTCACACTGCCCACTTCTTTATTGTGGGCAGGAGGGGAGGAAGGAAGGTGGAAGGAACATAAACAGAGATGGAGGAAGGAAGAATGAAGAGAGGAAAAGAGGGAGGCCAGGGAGTGAGGAAAGAGGGGAGTTAGGCTATCTTCAGGCTTCTACTCAAGTGCTTTGGAATGATTTCAATTTGTTCTGAAGCGAAGGCCTTGTCTCTGACTCCAGATAACACAGAACAATAGGCCCCCTTCATTTGTTAATGGTTTTGTATTTTCTTTTAGTAGGCAAAAGTAGGAAAAGCTTTCTTCAAACTCCATATATTCCTGTAGGCAGAAACACCTATGTCAGTGGTGGCCAACCTATAGCCTGTGTGCTTTGGTAAACTGTTTGTGTCCCTGCAAACTCTAAAATGCCCTATATGTTGCTTACAAATTTGAAGAATGAGAGTAGTGTCCTTAACACCTCTGTCCCTTCTTCTGTCACTACTCTGACTAAGTATTTTGAGGCTTTTGCAATGGATAAAGAGAGCTTCCCATTGAGGAGAAATTCCCAGCTCTAGCCCAGCTGGTTACTGCCATCCCTACAAAGCTGAGAAACCTGTTCCACCTCACTTCTAGTCCTCTGCCTACCACTCCTCTAGTAGATGCAGCAAGTGCCCTCCTCCCTTAACGGTGAGCTCCTCCAGGGCAGGACCAGGCACCCCGCCAGTGTGTTTTAAGTAGGTAACACATAAATCAGTGAAGCTCATGATAAAATCATTATGTTATAGGCATAGATCTTCCAGGCACTGGGAATGATTCTTCAAGCTTTGCTTTTATCTCCTGGAAACATACTGTGTATTTCTTTGGTGAAGTTATCTGACTACATGGCCTATGAATGGTGTTAGATTCTGCGGGACAATTAGGTGGAGGCTTGCAGAAAGAGTGGGGGAGTTTCTTTTCTGTAGATAGGGCTGAGATGGTGGCAGCTCCAATGGAGGGGAAGTCCTAACCTCAGCTTTCACAGCTGAGCAGGACGAAAACCCTGTCCCTTGGGGACACTTAGCCCAGCTTCTGCCTCCATTCTGTCGCCAGTCACTGCTTGAACCTGGCAAGTCATATCCTCTCTGAAAACCTTTCCCATGTAACATGTGGATTTCAGTGACACCTACTTCAAAGATTATTAGAAAGGAGAGTTGAACTTAGGTACGCAAAAGCCTCATCCAGATCCTGTATATAGAAGCACTTATTTGCAGTAAGCTTAGCAAACTTCTACAAGTGGCTCGATAGTTAATATTCCCAGCTTTGCAGGCTGTATTTTCTCAGATACAAATGCTCAGCTGTGCCATTGTGGTGGGAACACAGACCGAGGCTACAGGTAAATGCATGAGTGCAGCTGTGTTCCAATAAAACTTTATTGGTCAAAGCAGGCAGAAGGCTGGAGTGTATCCAAAAACTGATGTTTGCTGACTCCTGCCTTAGTATACTATATTGCTAATGCCACTTTAACCACCTAGACAAAAATCTGTCAGCACTTTGGCCAGTGATCTCGGCTTGGTCTTGGCTAGTATTGATGCTTCTGCTCAGGGTTTCAGTTGTCCTCAGTGATCAGGGTCCCAGTGATCTGAAAACACTTTCACTTTGTTTATATCTTGGTCTAGTTGTAAAAGCACCCTTGTGAGTGGGGAAAATATTGTCATTCCTGCTGATGTTACTAGAGATATAATAACAGTGCTGTTATAGAAAGTGCTAGGCCTAGCTCTGACTGCATTTGCCATGAGGACAATGAAGCAAAAGGCTGTGTTTGAAGGAAGAATTGATATGGCTCAAAATTTCAGGTCATTTTAGGAATTTGTTTTTGTCTTTTTTTTTTTTTCCTACAGGGTCTCACTATGCAACTCATAGTGATCCATCTGTTTCCTCCCTCCCAAATGCTGGGATTACAGGTGTGTACCATCATGCCTGGACTCCATCGCTGGCTAAGTGTGCTCGAGAGCCGGGCCGGTGTGGCAGGTGGGGCTGGGAACTGAACCCTGGCCCCTGCACTTCCCTAAGCAAGTGCTTAATCTGCTGAGCTATACCGCTGGCTCTTTTAGGAATATGTTTTGCCTAGCAGATATAGTACATTATGTTTGGCCTTCTAAAATGCTCTTAATGGAGTAATCTATGTGCCTTTGAAAATGGAGCTGCTTGGTACCAAGGGACTGTTGCTTTGCTTAAAGTGTTGTTGCATAGATATTTGGCTTACAGTTTTTCAATGAACTAATTTTTTTAAAGCATACACAACAAAGTAAAATCTATGTTCAAGTATGAGGGCAAGAGAGTGACAGAGACCAAGATAATTGTTTTGTTGTTCAGGGGAGGAATTGCAGTAAGACAGGGTACCACAGGCAGCTCAGGATCCTGGGGTGTGGGGATCCAGGAGCAGCCCCTGACTCCCGAGGAGCAGAGGGATTGCTTAATAGATGGGGTGCTTATGAGGCTGGTACGGCTATCCTAGATCCTGCTTATTTTGTGGTATGGTACTGTGATGACAGGGAGTGTTGGAGATCATGGGGCACACCAGGACACCCCAGCTCTGTCTCTGCAACCCCCATATAGCACCTTCAATTATCTGTGTAGAGTCTCAACAAAAAGAGACAGTTTCATGACAGGTGTAGCAAACACGTGGTTCTTTCCATAATGGATGAGGAGAATGGGGGCGGAGGAATGGCTACAGTACAACCATAGAGGTCCAGCGCCTCTTGATATGTTCAGAAAAATTTAATATAAAGAGTCATAGTGGGGAAGAGAAGGAGGAAAATCCAGATGATGTGACCAGCCCAGGATCTAGGTTTCATGCTAGGAGTGGTGGTCCTCTGGAACCAGAATGGTGGATGGCAACGGCAGGGGACCTGGCTGTGGCCCAGGCCCAGGCAGCGCCGCAGGGCATAGGGAGGAACCGTGAGTGGTTCCCAGGGGGAGACCCAGAGGCCCAGCCTGCTTGCAGGGAGGCAGCCAGCTCCTGTGTGCATTTCTTTCTTATCTTCACGCGTTTATCCATTTGCTTCGCATTATGAAGTCAGTCAGTATGAGAGGGGTACGTGTGGGTCTTTGGTAATACAGGCTTGGAATCTGGCCATGGGCCACGAGATGCTCAGGGCCTGGAGAAAAACATCCCTATCATTTATTTAGCCAACACCATGTTTTCACCGAGCACCTACTCAGGACCAGGTGCTCTGTAGGCACCAGGAAGCCAGCCATAAAAACATACAAGCCCAGACGGGGCTCTGTGGTACACACATGTAATCCCAGCTAATGTGGAGGCTGAGGCAGGATGACCACAAGCTCAAGACCAGCTGGGGAGCTTCATGAGATCCTGCCTATGAATAATATTGAAAAGGGCTGGGGATGTGGCTCATTGGTAGGATGTTTTTTTTCCCATAGGTGAAGTGCTAAGCTCAGTTCTTTAGCAATCTAGACAAACACACGAAACCCAAGCCCCCGACCTGCACTCACAATGTTTCTCCCACGGTGTGGCGGAGCCTGAGTTCACAGAGCTATCATAGGTTCCACGGTTCTCCATCATATTGCAGTCTTTGGGCTCCATCCTTCCCATAGCTGGGATCCCTGCCCCTCTAGGCACTCTGTGTTGGGGGGCACGAGGCTCATATTCCTGTGATTTGGACAGACTATGCTACCACCACTCTCACTAACCCCCTGACCCCTCCATTCTAGAGAAGATTATGGGTGCTGGGCTCAGTGATTCCAATTCTTCTAGAGCTCTGGAGCATACTTCACCATCCCAAAATGCCACTTACAGGAGCCTGTGCATGTATAAAACTTTTGCTGAGGTAGGAGATATAGTTCAGTGGTATAATGCTTGCTTAGCATGAAAAAAGTTCTGAGTTCAATCCCCAGTACTTCTCTGTCTCTCTCTTTCTCTCTCCCTCTCTCTCTCTGGATTTTTTTGTTTTTTTCTAGTGCCAGGCATTAGACTCGGGACCTTGTACTTGCTGGCCAGGCGCTTATGCCACTGAGCTATATCTCTGGCCCCTCAAAATACCCTTTTACTGTAGGTGCCATGGTGGTGGCAGGGTGACATGGCAAACCCAGTGTGGGTTGCTCTCCTGAACACTCCTCAGACACATCACCCACACAGCCTGGCTCCTTACGGCCCAGGGGAACATGACTGGAATTTGTCCAGATTCCCTGGTAGAGGAATCATACTCAGAAGGATCCAAACTCCCCCAGGCTGCGGGCACTGAAGCCCTGGACGCTGGCTTGCCATGTGTATCATAAGCACTGTTCCCCCAGCCGAGAATTTGCACATTTGCGCCCCGTTCCTTTGGCAAATGAAGACAGAACATCCACTCTGCTCCAGGCAGGGCAGCACCCAGGGGCTCTTCCCTTCCTGCAGGTGCAAAGTCTCTTCATGGGCCAGCTCCCACTTGGGGAGCTGTGAGTTGCTGGGAGAAGAGGCAGTGCCCTTGGTCTCCTGGCCTGGGTGTTCTGGAGAGTCAGGGGTCTGCAGGGCTGAAGATTGCTTTCCACACAGCAGCGGCAAACCCTGGAGGGCAGGGCGATTCCATTCCTGAAACTGGAAGAGTCCTGGAGCTGGGGCCAGACACAACTATTGATTTATTCATCAAGTTTATACCAAGAAAAGGGCCCCCAGGGTGAAGCCAGCCACTACCGTGCTTTCTTGGACAGGCTGGCTGTAAGAACCCTGGCTTTTCTCAGTTGCCCTGTTGTGAAGAGGTGAGCTTGAGTTATCGCTCATTGTGGGACCATGCTGGGCACCAAGGCCTGGCTCCATGTAGCAGACAATAGTATCAGCCATCTGCAGACAGGGACTGTGAGGCAGAAAAAGGCTGTACACCCTACTGCAGGTCACACATGGTTGACGCTGGGCTGAAACCTGGCACTGTGACTTCAGGACTTAAGCCCTAAGCCTCTTGCTTGGACACACAGTTTGCTGAAATAATGCAGGAGTGTTGCTGATCCATCTCCTCACACGATCACCTCAAACAGTGGAAATGCCTGACCGCTCCTCAATCTTCTTTTGTGGAGGTTGGGTGTGTTGTGTGGAGAGGTGGCCAGGCTTCTGTCGCATGAGCTGATAGTCCAGCCTTGGAGCGCCACCACTCTCAGACTGTGGCCCCAGGCCAGGATGACAGGGTGGGTGGAAGGGACCCTCCGTGAAGGTGCCAAGGTTGTGCAGGTAGCGAAGACACATAGTACGCAGATATCGGCAAAGCTGTGAGACACGGGCTGCCTCGTGTTCTTCTGCCTACTCTTAGCACCCAGCTCTCTTAAGTAGCTGCAGGAGACATGTCCTATGGACCAAGGTGACAAGAGTCTTGAGAACAGGTTGAGGGAACTCAACAGAGCCCTGGAGTAGAGACTACGCTCCATTCCCCGGAGCTTCTTGACCTTTGGTCTGGAGCCCACAGAGCAGGCTGTGGCCCCGGAACTAACCTACTGTGATGGCCAGAGTCACACACTTTGAAATGTCTGTCATGCTTATAGTGCACAACATTTGAAATGTTGATCTCTCTCATTCCCATCTCCTATTCTCTTGTTCTATTATTATGAAACTGATTAACTGAATATTAATTTAGCAAACCCAGGGGCTTCACATTGTGTGACATCCCCAGCCCTTTTTTAATTTTGAGACAAGATGTTGGTAAGGCCGGGCTCCTGCTTCAGCTTCTCAGGATGGTAGATGTTTCCACAGCCTCTTGTGGTTGGGTCTGAAAAACCCCTCAGAAGGCTCATATAGTTAGAGGTGGGGCTTTCGGAATATGACTGGATCCTGAGGCTCCAGCTTCATCCATGCGCTGATGGATCCGTTGATGGATCCGCATTCTGCTGGCGTTACTGGCTGGTGATGCCCGTGTGGGCTAGCTGAAGGGAGTGCGTCATGTGGTGTACTCCACGGGACTGTAGCCTGTCCTTGGCCCCTTCTCTCTGGCTCCCTCTCTGCTTCCTGACTGTCACAGGCTGGGTAGCTGGGCTGTGCTATGCCAACCACCTTGACGTTCTACTCTCCACAGACCCAGATATGATGAAATCAGATGATCATGGATTGAAATATCTGAACAGTGAGCCAAAGAAAACCTCCTCCCTGAATGCTGTTGGCTTCAGGTTGTCCTTGGGCCTGAGGAAAGGGGACTCAAGCCTTTCATCCTGAGGCAACAGAGGGTCAGGGACTCATGGCTTGCTGTTAGGCCTGCCTTCAGTCACCAAGGCAGGGGACTTGGCCTGGCACACCTTTGAGCAATGAATGAATGTGCTTACCACTGTTGGTGAAGAGGGCAGTGGCCAAGGATCCTAGGGTGCTCTTCTAGCCTGTGATTCTAGGAGGTGCTGTACCCTGGCAGATTGTCCCTTCATTCAATCTAGAGAATTCTTTCCCCCTTTTCAAAATTATGTCTATGTTTCTACCACAAAACAGGCATATAAGAAACATGGTTGTTCAGTATCTTGTACTTCACTGATGCCAGAGAAAGCCACAAGCAGATCTAGAGTAAGAGAATTTAGTTTATTTAGGATTTGGGCGAGGATTAATGACAAAGCATTAAGTCACTGGTGGTGACCTAAGAGGGGACCTGATGCACTACTGCAGGAGCAAGGATGCATGCTCCTGCACATGAGTGCTTGGTCCCAAGCTTCACCTGAAGCCCCATGCCAGCTGATGGGGCAGATCCTTAGGCAGAGTGAGTCCCGAAGCTGAGGCCACAGAAGGAAGGAGCCACTTCCACCAGAGAGGGAGGAGGTAGGGGTAGATGTTGGGCCAGAAGGGGTGGCCCATTTCCCATGTATAGGGGTATCTGAGAGCCATTTGGGGAGAATAAAACATGTGGGGCAGGATGGAGCCTAAAACCTGTGGCTGATTCATATTTGCTGTCTTCTCGGTAACTTCCTTGCTTAAGGACAATTTGACAAAATAGATGTGCGGCTTGGAGCTTCTGAGATATCAAAGTTTTATCCTAGGATATCCGGGCTGCCTAGGATACCAGCTTGTGAAAGGCACCTCTCACAGCTGAGCGCAAGAAGCAGAGGAAGGAATTGGGCCTGCAGCGGATTCCACACCAGACAGTGCCTTTGAGGCCGAGGCTCGTGAGCTGCTCCTTCATTATTCTTATTTGCATCAAGCCTGAAGTGTGATCGTTAGCGGCCACCGATGGGCCCTTACGTTTGTCCTCCTTCACAGGACTCCTTCCCAACTCATTTAGCAAAACCTGCCCAGCCTTTGTTCCTAAACTGATATCATGTCATTTGAGTCCATGCAAGGACTTTAAAACAGTGGATCAGGAGGGTGAAAGAGCTCAGTGCCCGTGAAGGGCTTTCAGTTGTTCTGGGCACCTCATGAGCAGGGCCAGTGCAGAGGGGCTGAGCCCAAGACCCAGGAGGATCACAGAGCCTGTGAAGAGGGCCGCCTTGGCCCGGAGGGATTGCTCTGTGCTGCAGGAGCTGCTGGGAGCCTTTCCCTCACTGATGGACCCTGTTGTGGTTTGGGATCTTTGCAAGGAACAACAGTACAATACAGGACACATTTTATAAGATTATTTTATAATGAACCACCTCAAGAACAATACACAGAATGTAGGAAATGTCCACACACCAAAGATTAAAGAATGCAGCTAAGGGTCTGATCCTAACATCCTGCATAAGTCCAACTAAAAACATAGAGCTCAAAACAATGCCTCCCACAAGACCGACTGGAAGCCGAGAGCCCAGGACAATGTCTCAGGCAGGCCTGCTTCCAAGATCTGCCCAAGGTCAGTGGTAGAAGCTAGAGAGTCTATGCCAGTGGGATGAAAGATCTGCGCTAGCGGACTGAGGGATCTGAACTGCAGCCAGGAAGTAACACCCAAGGTCAGAACCAGAGCTAACCACAGTCACGCTCAGCAACAGTGAGGTCTCAAGGTCTTCTGAGCATAAGGAAAGCTGGGTCCTCATCAGGAAAGCCAACGTGACAAGCTTCTCCAGGCGACTGAGCTGTACACCATCAATCCCTCCAGAGGCTGAAGCAATGCTCAGAGAGGACCAGAGCACCCTCAAAGTGAACTGCAGCCATTCTCAGTGACAACGAGGTCATGTGCTCCTCCTCTGAAGAGAACAGCCAAGTTCACCAGGAAGGCCAGCAAGGCAAGGTCCTCCAGCAGAATAGCCCAAGAGAACAGGCAACTTCCAGTTGCCCCCAACAACTTCCAACCAGCTTCCCTAATAGCTTCTCCTTTTCCTCCCATTCTGCCTCTTATGCTGCTGGCAAGAATGCTCAGCTGGGCCGCCCACACCCAGCACTAGGTTAGCTCAGCTGGGTGTAACAAGTCGACCACAAGTTGGCAATCCACCGCCTCCACTAGGGAGGGCAAAGGTCCCGGGCACTTGCACAAAGGCGTGCCGTGTGGCAAAGGCCCTACAGGGGACCGGTAGGGGTGACTCTGTCTCCACTGATGGTGTAGTAGTTGTAGCGGAGACAGAAAAATTCTCACAAGTCAGAGGGCCACTTTGAAGAACATGACAGATCTAGTTTTGGGACTGTAACAAGTATTTATCCATGGTGGAAGGGGAGGCCCAGGGACAGTAAGCTCTGGACTTCCCAGAATCATGGGGCACCATGCAACAGCAAAGGGCTTTGGACCCCAGAGAAGCTAATGTTCCCAGCCTTTGCAAGCCCATGGGACCTGGAGCCAACGTCTAGAAAAGCCCCTCCTTCAGGAGGTGGAGTGCCAAAGGCATGCTTGCCTTACGTTTTGTGCCATTGTTTCTAGCTCAGAGAATCCAGCACCTCCTCCGATTGGGAGCATGAAGGGACCTTCACCGTTAGACAGAGCACCAGGCTGAGAAAACCTCTCTAAGACACGGAAGATTCCACTCAGCTTCCTCTTGCTTGTGTTTTGAAGTAAGCATTTGAACTAATTAAGGATGCCTGGGTGAAGTGTTCTGTGAAGGGAGCAGAACAGTTTTTGGTGCAATGACACGGTTATGAAGGTCCCCAAATAAAAATGCGCGGGCCCCTCATTACGTGGGTCTGTAAGTGCCAGCTGTCATTCTCTACCGGGCCTGCTGTCTTAAAACTAACCTTCCTGTCACCTCTGCTTGTCTCCCTCACTTGTCCTATTATGCAGAACCAAGCTGAGTCATTGTTTCAAGCCGGGGTGACATGTTAATAGCTTAATAATAGTATAATCTCACAAATAATAATATGCTGTCACCCTGTCTGAAGCACAATGTTTACAGGAGACGTGGTAATGTATGATGACAGTAATTTGAATAAAAATGAATTTACTGCTCTTGTCTCATTTGCAGTAAATTTTCACATCTTTCATGCACAACTGGTGCTCTCTGACCTCCCTCGTCACCGTGCAGGGCTGTGGTGGCAGCGGCTTTAAAGTGAAAGGCAGGCGAACACCACAGAGGCCCACAGCTAACAACCCGTCTCCAGGAAGCAGCTCGCAACAGCTTCTGGAAGAATCTTTCTTCACTTGTTTACCAAGATGAGACAACAAGGGCTGGGCTGTTTAATTACTACAAGCTGGAGATACTGGCTGGGGAGTCGACAAGGGCTGATAAGATGTGGATTGACAATTACAGGGTGATTGTCACTTAAGTGTGTGGGGCTGGAGGGACCAGCCTGGCATAAGGAGGATCCTGGGTGAAATTGGTGGATGGGACCGGCTTCTGTAGGAAAGGCCTCTGCAATCAGGTCATTCTGCGTCCTCGGTTCTTGTGCCTCCCAGAGGGTCTCTACCGCCCCAGCAGCTGCAGCTAGCTGTAGACAGGCACCACCTGGATGGCTCCATCTACCCACGTGACCCAGCGGGTCTGAAGAGGCCTGTGGTGGCCTGTGGTCACTGTGGATTTGTGCTCCTGGACACCCTCTGTAAGACTTGCTGTGGGAGGCCCTTGGGCTGCCTGACATTGCTGCATTCTTTATGGTGAAAAATTAATAAGTGAGTAATTGGTCTCAAATGAAGCTTTGGTAAATTATGTGGAGTGTACAAAGAAGGAAGTTATGACATGCAGCTGACGTGCTGGAACTGGATGTAATTTGATGGAATGAGGACAACAAATTGGAATTTTGCTGGGACTTTCACAGTGACAAGAAAGTGTTTCCAAAAATGTTCCAGGCTTTCAACATGCGCAGGGAAAGCTGGCTAGGATGAGGCGCTGCTGCTCCGGGGGGGGGAGTGGAGCAGGGCACCTGGGCTGCGCTGGACTCACCTGGGGGTGCAGCTGCGCTGTTCTCCGTCCGCGGGGACACAGAGGTACCCCACGTAAGGTGCTCTACGAAACCATTAATGAAGGCAGGAAGAATTCACCTGCACACTCCAAAGGGACATCAAGGGCCCGCGTCTATGAAGGAGCAGAGCCAGGGAACAGAATGGAGAGTTAACTTGTCAGTCTTAGTTTTACGTGTGGACATCCACATTATGTAAGACTTCCAGCATGTGCTACCAAAAAAGTGGTAAAAGCCATTGTGTAAATATATGAAAAAAAACACTCTTCTTACACTTAAGGATGGAAAAATGGACAGATAACTTATTAGCACATTTACCTTAAAGGAACCTGGGAACTTTTCAACACCTGCGGAGACGTATTCTTCTTGTCCTCCTCCGCCCTCCTCTTCTCCCTCCTCTCCCTCTTCCTCTCTCTCCACCCCCCTCCCCTCCACTTTTCCCTCCCCTTCCTTTTGCTCCCATCCCTCCCCCTCCTCTCCTCCTCCTTTTTAAAAATGTATTTCAGTACAGAGTCTACAGCGTCTCCCTATGCAGCTTGGACTCATAGTGCTCCTTCTGTTTTCAGCTTCCTAAGTGCTGGGATTTACACGACGCCCAGTCTCAGTCGCCATTTCAGGGCGCCCTGGGGGGCAGGGCTGGCACGGCACATGGGAGATGGAACCCCGGAGACTGAACCCCAGAGACATGTATTCTGTCCTTGGGATTCCTGCAATGCCAGGTGAGCCAGCCAGTGTAGAATTTTTCCAGCATAGATTCTCTGAATCCCTCCGTCACTTCCCTACCTGCTTTGCAAATCCTGGTATTCTTTTGAGAACCAGTGATGCCGCGGACAATCCGATGCGGAGGAGCGTAATCTTCAGTACCAACAGCGTCTCTGTGCTACTGTTGCCCCTGGGAAGCCATAGGTGCCGCGTTTCCATGGACAAGAAATACTGCGACAGAACGTCCCTCTAAGTGCTGTTGATCATGTACCATTAAAATCACAGTTAGTGCCAATGGGGATGACTGCGGAAATATTAGTTTCTAGTTCTTTATTTTTAGCTACCTCTTCCTATCAGAAAATTTCAGACATGACTGAAGTTTTATTCTCTAGAATAAATCAGTGCAGCATTACTGAAGTGTTCACATTTTAAAATAAAAGGTAAAATACTTGATAGCCATTTATGCCTGTCTCCTCCTTAGAGCAGGCCAGACTGAGGGTTCTACCACACACTTTGGGTAGCTTGCTGCTACAAAGACGCTGGCAAGCTCACTTACGAAATGATTCCTCTGAAGTCTAAATGCCTTTGCCAATTATCGCGTCCATGGGTGCCTCATCATCTGTCTGAGTTGGCACTGTTTTGTGCTTGTGAGAGGTCACCTCTCTTTGGGTTTTGGGGTGCTGTTCTTCTCCATCCTCTCTCAGGATCTTTGGGTCACTGGCTGGCTCCTGGTGGCCCCGAGCCACCCATTCTCAGGAGTCTCCGACTGCCACCCTGAACTCTTCCAGGCCTGCATCCTTTCAGGTCCTCTCTGTCTGTGAACCCCTGAAGCCCTATGCTGGGTGACTGGCAGATCGGTCCCTTCAGCAATTACGTCTGTTTCACTTTGTTTGCCAGCCAGGTGTGAGCCTGTACAGGCCTTTGCGAGGATCATTGTAGACGGCGTAGTGCTATAGACCTAGAAGGCAGGGCGTGGTTTTCCTCCTTCCTCTCTTCCTCCTGCCCTCCCATCTTCACTCTCCAAGAGTGGCCTCCCGTCCCGTGTCCCTGCTGATCCCTGGAAGCGACTGTTCTTTCCTTCTGTCTCTCATATGCTCTGTCCTCCCTGGATCTTCTATGGTCTGACCCAAAATGTTGAAACCCCCGTAGAGATGGGTCAGGTGAGCCCCAGCTTCCAGAATGAGCCCCCACCCTCACCCTAGTGTGCAGAGAGCTGATTCACAAGTGAGCTTGCTGTCTCATGGAGTTGTGTCCACCATGGGAGCCACCAGGGAGACCGTGGTACAGTCAGTGTGAGTATGTGTGGGTGTGTGGCTCTTTCTGCAGTGGGGCAGGGAGACCTGTGCTACTCCAGTGTGACTGACTTTTGTACTTTCTGACGTATACATTTTACAGGGGCTGGCCTGATAGCTCAGCAGACTAAAGCACCTGCTTAGGCAGAGCGCAGCTGCTGGGGCTTGATCCCAGGCATACCGTGCTGAGACTGTGATGGAGAATGGGCTTGGTGGTGCGTGCCTGTAATCCCAGCAGTTGGGAGGCTGAAAAGAGGAGAATCACTATGAGTCTGATCTCTATAGTGAAACCTACAAACTCTGTACACCCCGTCCTAAATACAGAAAAAAAAAAAAGATTAATAGCTTATTTTCTCATTGTGAAGGTTAAAAAAAAAAGAAGAGAAGATAAAATAGGGGAAAAAAATTAGTTTTTTCACCCAGAGATGAGAGCTTAATTTTCCTCCTAGTCTTTAAAGGTTAAGCTTTTAAAAACCAGAAGTCCAAACTTTTACATATACTATGAATTTAATACATTTTTAGTAT
>PVKN010003569.1:6733-36704 GCA_004027915.1 Capromys pilorides
AAATTAGAATGTATTCAATATAAAATATCAGTATGAGAACTATGAATGTGATATATTGAGTAACCACGATTTTGCTATGTCTTAAGATGATACTAATGTCAGACATGGTGGCACATATCTGTAATTCCAACACTAAGGAGGCTGAGGCAGGAGGATCAGCATAAGTTTGAGGCCAGCCTGGGCTACATAGTGAGTTCAAAGCTAGCTAAAATTAAGATAGTGAGATCTTGTCCCATAAATAAATTAATTAAGTAAACAGTCGACTAAATCTAAAAAAAAGGTGAGGGGACTGGAGAGATAGCTCCATGGCATAAGTGTCTGCCTGGGGAGGGCAAGGTCATGAGTTTGAACCCTAATCCCACAAAAAAAAAAAAAAAAAAAGAAAAATTTTAAAAAGATGGTGTTTATAATGATAATAAACTGATGTTTTTTATACCAGCTGTGGTGGTTGATACACTGCATCAACTTGAGGGGTTAGAAGCCTAGCTGGATTGGCCAGTGAGATAGCTCAGTGGTCTAAAGTGCCTGCTTAGGCAAGCTTAGGCAACCATAGGGACCGTGGTTTGATCCCCGGCACCACATGCTGCGCCAGCCCCACCCCCAGGGCAGGCTGAACCGGCCATAATATAAATAAATAAAGTTTAAGAAGCCTAGCTAGATCAGCTCAGTGACTCCATGCCAAGGCCCTGCCCTAGAGTGACTCAGCACTTAAAGAGTATATAAAGGGGTTGAGGAAGGCTTGTATGTGACTTCCTGGGAGGAGCTGGATCACCAAAGCTGCGCCACTTCAGAGGAGCTCAGATCTTTGCAGCAGCCACCACTACTTCCTTGAGGAGCTCTGGTCTTCACAATCAGGGCAGAGGGAAAAGAGAAACTTGATAGATGTCGAAGCTGCTGCTCTTCCTTGTCTTCTGCCACCATGAATTTCTGCTGTCTGACTTGGAGTATGGACTGAAACCTCCACTAACTGTGAGCTAAATAAATCTTTCCTTCCTTCATGTCATGTGTCTGGTATTTGTCCCAGCAACAAGAGAAGAGTAACTGAGACACCAACTCTGCAAAATCCTCCTTTAAAGTACATTTGTTGGAAGCTGGGTACCATGGCACATATTAATAATCTCAGAACGCTGCGAGGTTGAAGCAGGAAGATGGCAAGTTCAAGCCCAGCCTGTAAATCTATTCATTTAGCAAGACCCCATCTTAAAATGAAAAATAGCAATGTATATTAGAAATAAACACTAAAGGCCAGATTGCTCAGCAGTTTAGTGCCTACTTAGGGGCTGGTCTCATCCCATTTTTCCAGCCAGCCCCACCTCCCAGGGTACACTGAGACATTAAGATTGGGTATAGTAGCACATGTCTGTAATCTCAGCACTTGCGAAGCTGAAAACAGGAGAATCTCTATGAGTCCAATCTGTATAGTGTAGACCCTGCACTACATACAAAAAAGAAAAAAAGAAATAAGCACTAAAATAAAATGTTTTATTAGATTTTCTGTGAGAATATTTATTATGGTATCTTTTTAATGTGTTTCAAAGCATACACTTTCTCTTAACCATCTTTTAGATGGAGAAGTAAAAAGAAAGAAAAGATATTGTATAGCCCAAGGATTTTTTAAATTTCCCATCTTATAAGAGGATTCATCCTTCATACCATGAAACTGACAAGCTAAATCACAGATACAGGTACTTTAACTACATATAGTTTTTTACATACATTTCTCTCAAGATATCCTTTCTTTCTTTCCTTCTTTCTTTCTTTCTTTCTTTCTTTTTTTGTGGGACCGGGGTTCAAACTCATGACCTTGCACTTGCCAGGCAGGCACTTGTGCCACGGAGCTATCTCGCCAGCCCCAACATCCATTTTTCTCTTGAGGCGTTTTTTCAATACATTTCATTTCTGTGTGTCAGTCCATCTCAGTTCAGTTCATCTATATCAGGAAAGAAGTAAGACAACAAATGTGTTGCACTTGGCCAGATATTATGGCATATACCTATAATCCCAGGACTTGGCAGATGAAACAGGAGGATTGCCACATGTTTAAGGCTAACCTGAACTGGATAGTGAGACCCTGTCTCAGAAGTGCACATAGAAAGGGAGCTGAGGTAAAGAGTGTTTTTATAGTAAAGAAAAATGACAGACATTACCTCAGCCAAGTTATATCATATTAATGGTATGCACCATTGGTCTTGTATAGTGACCATAGCACTTTATCTCTTAGTGTTCCTCCCCAAAACCTATAATCTAATCTAATCATGAGGAAAATCACAAAAATCCTAAGTGGTGGACACTAAAATACCTGGCCAATACTTCTCACAATTATAAAGGTTATCAGGAACAAGGAAAGTCTTGGAAGCTATCATAGCCAAGAAGGATCTAAGACATGAAAATTAAATGCAATGTGGGGGCCGGCCCAATAGCAGAGACCACAGTTGCATCCCTGGCACCATATACTGCGCCAGCCCCATCCCCAGGGCAGGCTGACCCTGCCATAACATAAAGAAAGAAAAAGAAAATGCAATGTGGTATCTTGAGATAGAAAACAACATGAGGTAAAACAACCAAAGTAAGCCAGGCATGGTGGTACATGCCTATAATCCAGCACTCTGGAAGCTGGGGCAGGAGGATCACTGAAAATTTGAGACCAGCCTGGGCTATGCAGTGAGTTCAAAGAGTACCCTGAGGACCAGCCTGATAACTCAGTAGACTAAAGCACTTGCTTAGGCAGAGCACAGTAGATCCCTGATGTGCTGACAAGCTGAGAAGGTAGCATTTGGGAGGCTGAAAACAGGAGAATCACCACGAGTCTGAGTCTGATTTATGTAGTGAGATCCTGCAGACCTTGTATCCCCTGTACTAAATGCATTTTTAAAAAAGGAAAGAAAAAACGAAGAGTAGCCTGAACTACTTAACAATACCAGATTCAAAAACAAAACAAGGGCAGACCAAATAGCGGATTAAGGCACCTGCAAGCAGGTGCAGGGGCCTAGGGTTCGATCCCCTATTGGCCCCGATCTGGGGTGCACTGAGACAGCAATTGAGACTGGGTGTGGTGGCATATGCCTGTAATCCCAGCTCTTGGGAGGCTGTAAACAGGCAGATCACTACAAGTCGGACCTAGTAGTGAGACCCTGAACACTGTACTCTTCCCTAAAATACAGAAAAAAGTAAATATGAATAGAGATCTGACTTTAATAATATATGTTGGTATATAAAACGTGACAGTTATGACATACTGATAATATAAATAATAATAGAAGCTGAGTAATGGGGTATATGAGAACTATCTTTGTAACTATTCCCAGATTTTATGCTGAGATCACAGGGTCTGCTACTATCCCTGACTCTCTTGAGGGCTTCTGGTTGACTCAGCAAGTAATATTTTATTTTATTTTATTATTTTTTTCTTTTGTGGGACCGGGGTTTGAACTCATGACCTTGCACTTGCCAGGCAGGTACTTGTGCCACAGAGATATCTCCCCAGCTCCAGTAAGTAATATTTTACATGCCAGGGATCAAACCCTTCCCTGTACTTGCTTAAACAGGCACTGTGGTCCAATGAGCTATCTGGCTAGCCCCCAGCATTTTTATATCTTATTTTGAGATAGTCTAAATTCATAAGGCAGGGTTTGAGTTTACAATCTTCAGCCTCCCAAGTAACTGAGATTACAAGAATACACCCCTGCATCTAGCTCTTGCCTATTTTTTTGCCCATTTTATTTTTATTGACCTTTTATTTTGAGTTGTAAGAGTTCTATATATGGGCTGGTGAGATGGCTTAGCGGTCTAAAGTGCGTGTGTCGGGAAGTTTAGGCCACCACAGGGACTGCAGCTTGATCCCAGGCATGACATGCTGTGCCGCCCCCCACCCCCCAGAGAAGGCTGAGCTGACCATAACACAAACAAATATGTAATGTGGTTTAAGAAAATAAAATAAACTTTAAAAAAAAAAAAAGAGTTCTATATATATTTTAAATACAAGTGCCATATCAAATACATGTTTTCCAATGTCTTCTCCCCTTCCAGGGATTGTCTTTTCATGTTCTCAATGTCATTGGAGCACAGAAAATTTTGATTTTGATAGCATTCTACTAATTTTATCTTATTGTTTGTGCTTTTCTTACCACATCTAAGAGAAGATTGTCAAATCTAAAGTCATAAAGATTTATATCAGGGGCTGGGGAGATAGCTCAGCAGCATAAACACCTGCCTGGCAAATGCATGGTACTGAGTTTGATCCCTGCTACCACAAACAACAACAACAACAAAGATTTACATCTGTTTTCTTCTAAGAAATGGTGCTATATTTGTTACATTTATGTCACTGATCTATGAGTTAATTTTTTTCCCCTTTGTTCATTTGTGTATTTGGTACAGGGTCTCACTATGCAGATTGGACTTGTGGTGATCTTCCTGTTTTCAGCCTCCCTGGCACTGGGATTATAGGCATGCGTCACCAGGCCTGCACTCTGTCAGCTGGCTGAGTGTGCCCGGGGGTGAGGCTAGCATGGCATGCACAGGGGATCGAACCCTGGTCCCTGCATTTGCCAAAGCAAGTGCTTAGTCCTTTGAACTATCTTGCTGGCCTATGAGTTAATTTTTTTATGTAGTGTGAAGTAAGGGTCCCCTGTCATTCTTTGCATGTTGATATTTAGTTTTTCCAGCACTATGTGTTGAAAAGATTGTCCTGTACCATTGAATTGTCTAGGCAACCTTGTGGACAATTAATTGACCATTAAGTGTGAGAGTTTGTTTCTAGAGTATCAGTTCCATTCTACAGCTCTTGTATCTATCTTTGGGCCAGTACAATACACTCTCTTTATTGTTGCACCTTTGTAGTAAGTTTGAAATTAAAAAAAGCTCATATCCTTTAATTTGTTTTTTCAGCCAGGGCATCATGGCACTTACCTGTAATCCCAGCGCTTGGGAGGCTGAGGCAGGAGGATCCATGTGAGTTTGAGACCAGCCTGGGCTACCAAAGTGAGTTCAAGGCCAGCCTGAACTGTATTACAAGACCCTGTCTCAAAAATACAAAAAAAAAAAAAATTCAAAACGAGATAATAGGATGGTAATAATGGCTAATACATTATGTACTGTTACCTTTAAATTAATTACCCAGAGTAAAAATAGATTCCTAGATAAATATAGTTTGCCAGAATTGGCTGAAGGATAATATAGAAAGTCTGAAAATTAAATAATTTGAATGGATTTAAACTTTTCCAGAGCAAATGCCAGGCCCCAGTAATTTTTCCAGTAAATTCTCTTTTCTCTCTCTCTCTCTCTCTCTCTCTCTCTCTCTCTCTCTCTCTCTCGTGCTGGAATCACAGGTGTGTGCCACCGTGCCTGGACTCAGTGGCCAGCTCAGTGGGCCCAGGGGGAGGGCCAGCACAGTATGTGGTACCGGGGATCAAGATCAAACCCAGTCCCTGAGCTTAGTCTGCTGAGCTCTTCCCAGCCCTTGCCAGTGTATTCTTTGAGTCAATAGCAATTGGATAACTGAATTATGGTCAAATCATATAATAGAGTGATACAAAGAAATGTTGTATAAACTACAACTGTATGCATGATTGATTTTTTTTGTCTTTCTTTTAAATCTATGTATTTGGTTGTTGCAGGGTTTCACTACATAACTCAGAATCATGTTGATCCTCCTGCTTTCAGTCTCCCCAGTGCTGGGATTATAGGCATGTGCCACCACATCCGGACTGGGTGGCCGGCTCCCTGAGGCCAGAAAATTCAAAATGGGGAGGACTTCTGTTGCAACATGTGGTGCCCAGGATTGAACCATGGTCCCTGAGCTTACCTAAGCTTGCCTAAGCAGGCACTTTAGTCTGCTGAACTATCTCACCAGCCTAACATGATTGATTCTTGATTCAATGTTGAATGAAAGAAGCAGTCACAGGGCTGGGGATATAGCTTGGTGGCACAGCACCTGCCTGGCAAGCACAAAGTCAGCTCAACAAAAATAAATAAGTAAAATAAATGAATAAATAAACTTAAATTATGATTCCATTTCTATAACATTCAAAAAGCTGGTCATGGTGTTGCATATCTATAATTTCAGCACTCTAGTATCTTAAGGCAGGAGAATTCCAAATTTATGTCCAGCCTGGGCATCTTGGCAAAGATCCTGTGTCAAAAAATGTTTAAAATTTTTTTTTCTTAAAGGCATGGTAGTGCATGCCTATAATCCTAGCAGTTAGGAAGCTGAGACAGGAATATCAACATGAGTTGAAGAGCAGCCTGAACTGCACAGTTTTGTTTGTTTCAAAACAAACAAAAAAACAAAGGAATAAATCAAAGGGGCTAAGGTTGTAGCTCTGTGTAAAGGCCCTGGGGCAATCTCCAGTACCAAACAATGATTATTATTTTTTTTTTTTTTGCAGGACTGGGATTCAAACTCTCGATCTTGCACTTGCCAGGCAGGCGCTTGTGCCACGGAGCTATCTCCCCGGGCCCAATAATTGTTATTTTTTATATTATTATTTATTATTACATAAGGATACATGTAGAGGAGTTAGGAGTATTTTTAAATAATCATCATGAAGTTTGTCTTTTTTTAAAATAAATCTTTTTGAGTCAGGGTCTCATTATGCAGTTCAGGATGGTCTTGAGCTCACTTTGTAGCTCAGGATGATCTTGAACTTGCAGTGGCCCTCCCAACTCAGCTTCCTGAGCACTGGGATTACAGGCATGCACCACCATGCCCAGTCCTCCATAAAATTTAAGATAGTGTTTATTACTTTGTTTTGCAGTGCTGGGGATTGAACCTAGGGCCTTGGATCTACTAGGCAAGTGCTCTACCACTAAGCTATATCTCCAACTTGAGAGTGTTTATCTAGGAGAATGCAATATGGGAAGGACATATAGGTACTAGACATATCCTGTTTATTAACTGAAGTGTTAATACAAGTTTTCATTGTTTTTCCTAATGTCCACTCCTAGATATATATCCTAGATTAATTCTTGCACTTTCAGAAGACATTTTATTTTTATTTTTATTTTGTATATATTACGGCTGGCTCAGCCTGCCCTAGGGGTGGGGCTGCTGCAGCATGTAGTACCAGGGATCAAATTGCAGTCCCTACAGTTGCCTAAGCTTGCCTAAGCAGGTGCTTTAGACTGCTGAGCCATCTTGCCAGCCCAGACATTTTATTTTCAAATATTTAAAAAATACATATTAAACAAAATGTGTCTTTATAAGATAAAAAATCATTTTCCACAATGCAATAAATTGCAAATCACTGAAATTTTAACTCTTTAGATGATCTCAGTTCAGTTTTTGGTTTCAAAATCTGGACATGGTAAGAAAAAAAAAAGTGTTGGCAGAGTTTCTATCTGTTTTTACATTTTTCTTTCTTGCTTCAATTATTGGTTACACTGTTTATAGATGATGGAGGAGGTGCTCTTGTGTGACAGGTAGCTAAGAAGGCATTTTATGTTCTCTTTGTATATATTATATCTTTTTGAACTTACAATATAAATGAGATGGGTACATGTGCTGACATGAAAATATTCAGTGCATACTAATTGAAAAATATGTTGCTGAACTCTAATTTTATTTTAGTAAAAATATTAATGTGACCATTGAAATAAATCTGAATAACACACACTAAAATGCAGACAATGCTTATTTCTAGAATGATTTTCATTTCAAAATCATACATTTCTGAGACAGACATGATAGTACATTCCTGAGATCCCAGCTATTTGAGACGCTAGGCACATGGATTGCAAGTTTGAGCCCAACTTGGGCAACTTAGGGACATCCTGCCTCAAAATAAAAAATAATAAGTGGACTAGGGATATAACTCAGCATCAAGGCCCTGGGTTTAGCCCTTTGGTATTAAAAAAAAAAAAAAAAAGCAAAAATCTTCAGTGACAAGAGCACCCCTGGGTTCAGTTCCCAGTACCACAAAAAATACATATGCATGTATGTTTCTATAATATTTCAACATTTTCCAGTAGCCTCATTTAGTTTTGTCACCAACAAAAAAAATTTGAAAGCCTATTTTCATATGTGTAAAAATCTGTTCCAAACAGAAGAATACTTGTTTTTATTTTATTTTTTTCTTAGGGAAAAGTCTATAGGGTGTCCAGGGTCTCATTACTAGATCAGACTCATAGTTTACCTGTTTACAGCCTCCCAAGAGCTGAGATTACAGGTGCTTGCCCAGGAGCACTTATTTTGGCCTTTTTTTTTTTTTGGTGGGACCAGGATTTGAGCTCACGACCTTGCACTTGCCAGGCAGGCACTTGTGCCATGGAGCTATCTCCCCAGCCCCACTCAGCCCCACTGGGAGTACTTATTTTGGTAAGAGGTTGTTTTTCTTCTTTTTGCAAATATAAAAGATGACCCACCCCAAGATCTTATAAAATAGAATCCGGGGACAGACAGTTCAAAGTGGGAAGGGCTTCTGTGCTCAAGCCCTTGCCTTAGTTACACTTCTCGTTGCTGAGACAAAATACTTGACACCCAAAGTTAAGGAGGAAAAGTTTATTTGACTCAGTCTGTAGAATTTTCAGTCCATAATCAGTTGGCTCCAAGTCAAGGTGGTGTGCAGCAGAGGAGCATTGTGGAGAAGAAACAGTTCATGGTAGACAGAGGTAGCAAGGCAAGCAAGAGATTCTAGCAGCTCTTTTCTACCCCTCTTGTTGTACTTTATCTAGGCTACTGGGACTAAAGCAGTACCAAATCAATCAGTAGACTGATTTAGTAATCACCCACCCTCAATACCAGCATTGCACCATGGATCAGTCACACGCTCTAGATGAAGCCACCTCTAGCCCCCCTCCCCAACCTAGGACTGAATGAGGCTTTGGAGAGGACACTTAAACATAAGCCGTGATAGTCCCTTTAATGGGCAGAGAATGAGTGAATAAAGACTGGTTAGTACCTCTGGCTCATCAGCCTTTCCTACTTGCTCCTGGCCATTTCTACCACTCCCAGCTCAGGAGGTAACTGGCATTTTTGCCAGCTGTCCTTCAGTCCTGTCCAGTCGTTTCAGGTCCTCAGCCGACAGCATCTAGCAACTGAGTCAAAGGTGAACAATGTCCTAACTTTCTGAGTAAACACCTGTGAACTGAGAGAAGACACCATGAGGCCAGAGCAATTGCTCAGGGACAAAATAAAGCAAAGAACAGAGCAAAGGAGTACTAGGTGATAAGGAAAGCCCAGGGAGGAAACTTGCTCAATGCCAACCATTGAATTACTTTTTCTCTCTCTAGTCCCAACATTCCATTGCAAGTAGTGGGGACTCTTGCATTTTTGAACTTGTACAGGCATGGAGAGGAGAGTGTTTTGGGGCCCAAAGAAAGAGTTAACAATTCCAGGTATTGGGACATGCTGCAGCTTCTGCATAGAACATATTTCCCTCCACTTTGTCTTCACTAGATGTTATTCATTGTTCAAATTATGGGCCATGTCTGTTACTTTTCTTAGCCTCAACCATCCCACCTTTGCTATTCTTGGAAAAAGCGTTAGAAATTTCTCTGCTCTCCCATGCTTTCCTTATCTGGCATTATCCCACCAAGAGTTGCCTATTTGTCTGTCTCACTCTCACTGGGATTTAAGCTTCCCAAGGTCAGAGGCTATGGTTTTTCTAACTCACTACTGCATCTGTAATGCCTAAAAACTCTATAATAGGTATATGTGATACACCTTAGAAAAATGATACATAAAATGAAAAGCGGAGAGGGCAAGGGATAAAGAATCCCTCCACTTCTCTACAGTGTGGTTCACAGAGGCCTAAAAGGAACCTGCTGGGTAAGGGAAAAGTGCAGAGCTTTATGCCCTCCCTTCTCTCCTGTGCATTCCTTTATCATTGCTTTTCTCTGCCGTCCTCCTCTCTGCCCTCATCTCACCATCCCATTTGGTGTGAGCTAGTGCTCCCTCTACTGGTGATCTCAGAAACAGCAGGGAATCAAGCCTAGGTAACCTGCCTATTTCATTCTTTCTTCTGGGTAGATCTTTCTGCTTCCTCCCCAGCTCTAGGGTTCAGAAGGGATTGGAGTATGAAGAGGAAACAGCTGGTCAGTATGCAGGCATTTTCCAAGGTCTGGGCCCACACCTTCTCATTCTCAACACCAGAAGTACTTACTTGCCTCATACCCTCACCTCATGGTTTGTTTTGTAGGGTCTCTACTCCCAGACTATTGCTCCAACTAATTCACAGAGATGTTGATTTCTGGAACTTTGGGTTGATACATCAGCTCTGACTGTGAAAGAGAGATCCCGAAATGGGTAGGGTATATAGAATGACAGAGACAGAAACAAAGAGACAAAAGGATAAGGATGGCATCCAAAGACGATAGAAATCCACCACAAGATCAGGGTTGAGAGAGCCTATAGCCCAGTACTGTCTACTCCCAGAGGATTATAAACTAGAGCCCTGGCCCTAGGAAGAACAATTTCTCTTACCCCTTCACTTTGCCTATGTCAGTTAACTAAGGGAAATGATTGTTGATCAGATCTTCAGGCTTAGTAGAAATATTAAACATTCCTAAAGACAACTTGTGGACAAGAGCATGCTCCCAAGCCCTATCTGTTCCCCTGGGGAGATCAGGCTGGAGCTCACATCTTGGCTTTCATCTTCACCAAATGAGTGCTCTGGCTCCAGTCCCTTCTCAGGAATACTCCTTTCCTCCTCTGGCATGAGCTCATCCAGCCAGAGGAGCTCCTGTGGTGAGAAGACCCACTCTAGTGTCTTTCGGACACCCACCAAGCCCAGCAACTGCAGGAATAGAAACAAGCCCAAGGTTTTCGGCAACAACAGGAGGAACCTTAACAACTCTAATCTTTATTGAGCCCTTCCTATCGGCTAAGTATTGAATATCATTTCAGAGAAGGCTAATATATCCCTGTAAGGTAGATACAATAAATATTTCCATCACACAGGCAAAGAAATTGAGACCCTGAGAGCTTGCTAATGGTCTAGAGGTTGCACAACTGCAGTGCATCCTCTATGTTATCCTTCACTGAGTAACAAAAATTCCCTTTCTTAGGATCTTCTAGTTTTCTTCTGGGTTCATACATTGGCCCAAAGAAGTTGGAAAAGAAACTGATCAGGTCTGCCAGTGCTAGCCCATCTACAGGTATTCCCCATATTTTTTCAGGGCAGAAGGGACTTAATATTTCCAACCAGGAAGAGCCAGGGAAACCAAGACAAGGGAGTCTTCCTCTCATGGAGTTCTCAGCCACCCTCCCAAGCTCAGAGTCTCCCAGAACTCCCTAGTACTGCCCAGCCCTGTCCCAAGTTACCATAAGGGGGAAGATGATAGCTGCAGGTGTAGACTTGATTATCCAAAGCAGACCTAGGCAGGCAAGCTGGATGGCAGTGAAGAGGTGTACTCTATTCAGAGGCACATGCCGCAAGAGCAGCATGTCAGGCTGGTGTTTTGCTGGCATCAACAGTAGCTGCACTCTTTTCACAAACTGGAGAAATGAAAGGAGAAGGAAAGTAGGGTCTGGAGGGAGTCACTGTTAGCTCTCCCAGCCCTCAGAATAGAAGGGCCAGAGCACAGCAGCAGTCTGTGCCCAGAAGATGGGCACAGAGAGGAGGAAGATGGAATAGGAAAATTGGCAAGTGTAGGCAGAATGGGGTAGTTACATGATCTTAATGGGCTCACCTGGATGCTGCTAAGCGCTGCAACCCCCATATACAGAAAGATTCCATAGAGCACAGGCATTGGGATGAACTGGTAGGAGGAAGCAGAGAGCTGGCAAAGGAGGTTACCTCCTCCAGCCACCCAAATGTCCCACATCAGGCTCCAGCCCCGGCCTCCAGCCTCTGAGCCAGCTCAGGCCTTTTCTTTCCCTTCACATTTTGCATGCCTAATCTTATTGAATCTTCACATTAATTAGACTTCTTGGTAACTTTTTTTTTTTCTTGGTATTGTGGCTGGCTCAGTCTGCCCTGGGGGTGGGGCTGGCACAGCGTGTGGTGCCGAGGATCCAACCATGGTCCCTGCAGTTGCCTAAGCTTGCCTAAGCAGGCGCTTTAGACCACTGAGCCATCTTGCTGCCCAGCCCAGCCCTCAATTAGATTTCAGATCAATTATTTTTTCCAGTACTGAGGATCCAACCCAAAGGTCAGATACATCCCCTATTCCTATTTATTTATTTATAGACAGGGGTCTCACTATGCAGTTTGGGTTGGCCTTGTGCTCACTTTCTGTAGCCTCCAGGCTGGTCTAAAACTCGCAGAGATCATTCTGGCTCAACCTCCTGAGTGCTGGGATTACAGGCTTGCGCCACCATGCCTGTTCCAGGGCTGCACAGTAGCATCTGCATCCAGGGCCTAGATGGCATGCCCAGGGATCCAGGGCTAAGACTGCACAGCACGTGGGGCTAGGGACTGACCTCAGGTCCTTGTGCTTGCCAGGTAGGTGCTTATGCCTCTAAGCTATCTCTCTGGTCTCTATTTTTATTGGGGGGGTGGTGAAACAAGGTCTTACTATACAAACCAAGCTGCTTAAACTCACTGTGTAGCCCATTCTGGCCTTGGATGCACAGTGACCAATATGAAATAGCATCTGGTATGCTCAATCACCTTACTCACTTTTATTTTTCAAAGAAATGATCACTAGCAGAAGTTATGCTATTTTAATTTCATAAAATCTGTCTCCTCTCACCAGACTGCAAGGACAGAGACATGACTTCCTTTGATCATCACTGTATTCCCATTGCTTAGTATTGTGCTTGGCATAAGGCTTATGAGAGTCACCCAATTCGTAAGTGGCTGATCCAGTCCAGCTGGCTCTTTCTACTTCATCACTCTCACCAGCCTGGATGACCTTTCCCTCCTCTAACCTCTTGTCTCTTGTCGCCCTGCCAGTGACTCCTGCCTCACATTCTCCACACCCTCCTCGAATGCTTTGCTGTCTTGCCGTGTAGTGCCTTTTTGCTATTCTTTGTTACTTAGTTTTTGTTCCTGAGTGTATGCTGTTGGTAAGGGCTTCTTTTTGTAATATTTTTGAAAACCCTTTACTCCCACTTCCTTCAGGGGCCTAGCACAGTGCAGCATATAGATTTCTGTAAACCTCTAATGAGAGAGGAGAAAGGGACTTGCCTCACAGCTTTTCTAGGCTATGATAATCATACTTTGTCTGAGCGTGGGTAGCACTTGGACCCTAAGGATGGAGGCACACTCACAGCTTGCTCCACTGGACGGAAACCTACTAGACAAGAGTTTGGGTTCTCACATTGATCTGAGAAACTGACTCACTTGGGCTATTTATTTATTTAATTATTTATTTATTTTGAGACAGGGTCTTGATATGTAGCCCAGGTTGGCTTTGAACTTGCTGTGATCCTCCTACCTCAGCCTCCCACTGCTGGGATTGCAGGTGCCCACCACCATACCAGTGTCTTGGTGGGTTCTTCCTCAATTCGCATTTCCCATTTTCCCATTTTTAAAGAAAACACTATGCCTGATACATTATAAATGTTCAACCAGTGCCTAGGGATGGGGAGTGTTGTTATTTTTTCTTTCTCTCTCCCTCTTTTTAAGACGGATCTCACTGTGCAGCTCAGGTTGACCTTGGGCTCACTTTGTAGCCCAGGCTGGTCTCGAACTTACAATGATTCTCCTGCCTCAGCCTCCCAAGCGTTTGGATCACAGGTGTGTGCCCCCACGCCCGGCAGTGCCTGTTTTTGCTATACTTATTATTACTGTACTAACTCGGGTCCTGGTCTAACAGAGGTACCTTGAGCACAGGTGCCAGGAAGATGGAGAAGCCTGTCAGAATGAACACCACGAGGCCTGTCATCCTCTGTTCCCTGTGGGGAGAAGGAAGAATGAGGTGGAATCCTGAAGAGCCCAGGGAGCTCAAGCTAGAGCCCCTGACCAGATACCAGTACAGACCCTGGCAGCCGAAAGAAAGTGGAAGAATTCTCAATAGGTAACCTGCCAAGGAGAAGACCTTAGCTTCTTCTTTAAAAAATTGATGGGCAAGGGGCAGAACACTTCAACATGAGGGTCCCAGGCCTCTCCATCAGTTCAATTTCATAGTCATTCTGTTTTTATTTCGCTGGAAATTTTATAATTTTATAGTGTGGTAGGTTCATGTATCACAATCTACAAACTTGATTTCATATACTTTAGACAGTAGAACTGTGTTTCAACATTTCCAGAGTTGGATCCCTTTGTGTTTTTTTTGTTTGTTTGTTTGTTTTTTATTTGTTTTTTTGATCCCTTTGTAACATTGACCACATGCTTCAACACTGAGTTGGAATCGGTGGCACCTTACCCTCCACTTCAGGCTTGGCTGCCTTCACCCTTGCACAGGTGATGCTCAAGTTATTCTGCCATGTCCGCTATGCCCCCTTATTGCCCACCCCTCACTCCAGTCTCCTGAATAGTGTCCTCACCTGATGCCCAGGAAACTGGGGGCCTCTCCAGGGGCACATGCTCTGCTTTCTCTCCGAAGACTGTCCATGTGGGCCAGGGAGATGACCGTGGCTGAGACGTACCAGGGCAGCCCAAGTGCTGATGTGAGCAGAATCAGCACTGCCACACAGAAGAGGTCCAAATGGAAGCCAGCTCCTTTCTGCAAGGGCAGGAGCACACAGAAGGAGGTAATAGACAAGGATGAAACTAGCCTGGCCCTCATCCCTCTGTCCTCTTGGTGGAGAGGGGGAAAGCCTGGACACCACCTGGACCTTCTGTCCTTTGGTCTAGGCTGGCCTTACCCACAAGATCTTACCTGCAGCTTATATTCTGCACGGTTGAGGATGACTGCTGTGATCTGCTGGTCCATGAAGATGAGGATAGACAGCAGCAGAGCAGGCAGGGCAGCTGCCACACTCAGCCACCAGGGATTGGCTCCAAAAGGTGATACCAGCCAGCCACGGCCAGGGAGTGTGGGCTGGGGGAGGGGATGCCATGGACAGTTTGGACAGAGCCTCCTAGGAGCACTTCACCTGCACACCCCTGCCTTGCCACCTTCCACAGCCTGACTCCCTCACCAAGACACAGGATATGAGGGTGCTAGGTAGGAGTGTGCATGTGTGTATGTACATGTATGTGTGTGTGTGTGTACATGCATAGCTGGTTCAGAATATCCAAGCACCTTAAGAGGGCTGAGGAAGGCAGAGTAGCCTGGCTCTTAATCCATACAAAGGCTCTAAGGCTGGTTCCCAGGACCCCTCCCTCCCTCCCTGGAAGAAGAACTGATGGATAAGGCCTGCCCACACTTCTTGATATAGTACATAGAGCCTTCCTCCTTAGGCATCACCCTCCCATCCAGGGTAGGGCAATTCAGGCTTAGACCTGCCTTGATCTGCAGGGGAGGGGCAGCACTGGGTGTGTCTGCGTCTGCTTAATTACAAGCGTCCGTGTGTGGGAGGGGGCCCAGGTTGGTGCTTGGGGTTCTGGTTCCCGAGGCTGCTCCAAATGAAGTTCCCATGCTCTTTTGTCTTGGGAGAAGCTCCAGGGAAGCTCTCCAAAGTATGCAGGCAAAGTCCAGAAATTGGTACAAAGCCGTTCTGGAGACGGGTTTCCAGTTTTACTAGATCAGAGCAGGCAATCAGGGGTACCAAGTGGAGAGTGGGGAGTAGTAGAGTGGGCAGGGCCACACTAAGGGTGGGACGAACCCATAACAACAATGACTAACATTTACTAAGGAATTGGTATGTGCCAGGCATAGTGATAAGTGCTTTATACTATGACCTTCTGTAAACCTCAAAATAACCTATGGAGTAGAAACTTGTTTACTATTTCCATTTTATAGATTAACAAATTGAGGCTCAGAAATGAGCAATAACTTGCTTAGACAGATGTGGCAGAACTGGATGTGGCCTAAGCCTGGCTAATGAGGACCCAACCTCCTAATCCTTACCCTATAATAATAGCTACTGTGAGGGCTGGAGGGATAACTCAGTGACATAAGCTCCTGCCTGGTAAGTGCAAGGTCCTGAGTTCAATCCCTGGTACTGCAAAAAAAAAAAAAAAAAAAAGTAAAAGAAAAAAAGAAAGCTACTGTGTATAATATTCTACTTATCAAAAAATGTGATTAAAAAAGAAATGTGGTGAGCCAGGCATGGTGATGTAAGCCTGTAATCCCAGCACTCAGGAGGATCACTGAAAGTTTGAGGCCAGCATGGGCTACAAAGTGAGCTCAAGTCCAGCCTGAACTGCATAGCAAGACTCTGTCTCCAAAAGATTAAAAAAAAAGTTCAGTGAATGTTTAGAAATTGTTTAAAATTGATTATAGTGAAAGATATATTGTCATTAGTCTCATTCAGAATACTCCCTCTTGCATCAAATGCTTATCCCATCATTCTTGCCACTTTCTTTTTATCTTCTTTCCCTTTTATATTATTTTTTTTTCTGGTGCTGGGGAATGAAACCAGGGCCTTTGCATTGCACAGAGTTACACCCCCAGGACCCCCGCACACCCACCCACCCATGCCTTTTCCAGTTTTGAGACAGGGTCCTGCTAAATTGCCTAACTGCTCAGCTGCTCAGGCTGGGTGCAACTTGCAGTTCTCTTCCCTTAGCCTCCCGGTGCATAGGGATTACACGTCTACATCACCATGCCAGCCCAGCTATTCTTACCATTTTCTGAACAGTTCTGGAAAGCCCCTTTCATGAGAGTCTTTGCAATAGTTGTACCATCATGGCTGCCTTGATGTCTCGATTCAACTCAAAACTTTCACCTTTCAGGATCATTTTGAATTTGAGGAAGACCCACAAGTTGCACAGTGCCAGATCCAGGGAATAAGATAGATGAGGACACATTGTAATGTTTTTATGAGCCTGTCTTTCTGTTGGATGCACTCTGCAGCAGGATTCATCATATTTTAGATCACACTTCATAAAGACACTAGAGGGCCGGCGAGATAGCTTAGCGGTCTAAAGCACCTGCTTAGGCAAGCTTAAGCAACCACAAAGACTGTAGTTCGATCCCTGGCACCACATACTGTGCCAGCACCACCCCCAGGGCAGGCTAAGTGGGCCATAACATAAATAAATAAAGTTCATAAAGACAGACACTAGGAAAGAGAAAAAGTAGCAAGACTGATGAGAAGGCAGCACAGGTAAGGGGGAGTATTTTGAGGGAGATTAATAGCAATGTGTTTTTTACTATAATAAATATTTAGAAATGTAAACATTCACCAGATATTTTGGTCACATCTTCATACATCTTTGCTGCAGTAACTCATGTAATCCTATGGGACTATTATTACTACTATGCAGGTTGGACTCATCATGATCCTCCTGTTTTTGTGCTAGGATTGCACCCATGCACCACCACACCTGGTTTTGGTGGCCAGTTCAGCACACTTGGTGCAGCATCCAGTGCCAGAAGTCAACCCCAGGTCCCTGTGCTTGCCAGGCAGGCATTTGACCATTGAGCTATCTCCCCAGCAATTTTTATTTTTTTTTATTTTTTATTTTTTTTTACTTTTTGAGACACTATACAACCAGGCTGGCCTTGAACTCATTTTGTAGCCCAGGTTGGTTTTTGAACTAGCATCAGTCCTCCTGCCTCAGCCTCCCTGGGATTACAGAGTGTGCTGCCATACCCAGCTCTACTATTGCCATCTTTTTTTTTGGACCAGGGATTGAACTCAGGCCCTTGTGCTTGCCAGGCAAGTGCTTATTCTACTGAGCTATTTTCCTGGCCCCTTACTATTGCCATCTTAATGGGAGAAAAGCAGCTCAGAGGAAGAAAATTCTACACCACCCTCAACCAATGTTTGTTGGCCTTTCCATCCCCATCCCACCAGCTTTCACCTTGAACTCTGTAGGCACCATGAGCTTCGGTGTGGCTAGGCCCAGAAATGCATCAAGGCCACAGCCCAGCAGAATGGCCAGGACTGAGGAGAAGTCGCTGAGCATCTTCCGCACCTGGCCACATGGTGGACACTCAGTTAGGTTTGGGCCTGCCATCCCTTCTTCCCATACCTTCTCCCATTTGCACACTGAGCTCAAGTCCAAGAATTAGCCTCTCCCACAGAAGGAAAGGTGGCACTCACCACAGAGGGGAAGAAGGAACTTGTCTTTACATGCTTGAAGGCCGTAGCAAAGAAGAAGGAAGTAAGGAAGAGCAGAAGGGAGAAGAAGGCAATGTCTGGGACTGTGTGACAGCCAGGCCCACGAGGTTGGCCTCCATGTTGGGTGCACTCAGATGGAGGCAGCAAAGATGCATTGACCAGACCTAGGTCCTGTGTAAGGGAATAGCCAAGGATGGGTTTGTGGCATATGCATAGGTCCAGGAGAGTAAGCAAAAGAAGAGGGACCCGCAGAGACATCAACGACCCATATTCTTTGACCATGGGAAGTAACTGAGCCTCAATGACCTTATGAGGGCCACTGAGCTAGTTCAGCATAATAAGCACTTGCCTGGCAAGCACAAGGTCCTAAGTTCAATCCCTGATACCACAGAGAAAAAATGACCTTATGAATGTTTCCTTGGCCAATGGGGTGAAAAGAAATAGGAGCTACTACTAACTGCTTTAGCTGTCGCCCTTTCTTTTCCAGGTCCTCTTAGTAGTAAACCCTCACCATGCTTAAGATGTCGTCTCTGTTCTTTCGCTTTGTTGTTGCCCACTGAGACTCATTTCCTGAGAAACAAAGAATAATTTAAGTGCATTTCCTCTCCCCTCAAAATCTTCTCCAACCCCAAAGGATTCTTTTTTTTTTTTTTTTGTCATTTTGAGACAGGGTCTCGCTATGCAGTTCAGGCTGGCCTTGAGCTTACTTTTGTAGCCCACACTGGTCTCAAACTCACACTGATCCTCCTGCCTCAGCCTCCCAAGTGCTGGGATTATAGGCATGCGCCACCATACCCGGCCAACCCCAAAGGAGCCTATAACTTTTTTTTTTTTTTTTTTTTTTTGAGACAGGGTCTCATTGTACAGTTCAGGATGGCGTGAACTCACTATGTAGCCCAGGCTTGCCTCAAACCCACAATCCTCTTGCCTCAGCCCTCCAAGTCCTGAGATAACAAGCCCAGCTCCTCATACTCTAATCTGATGAGTATAGCTAAACCAGAGAGTTTTTAGTTCTGACTCCTCTGTCTGCTCATGCCACTGCAGCCCCAGCCCCATGTGTACTCCTCAAGACACTGCTTGCACACTTAACCCCTCAAATTCTCTACACGTCTATGTCCCTGGTGCCAAGCACAGGCCACAGCAGTTACTTTGCAAATGGGAAGATGTCTGTGCTGCTTACAAATCTGCGTTTCTATCAAGGGAAAAACTGGTCTTATTCATGCCTAGCGCAGAGTCTGGCATAAGTTTGAAAATTTTATTTATTTATTTATTTATTATGGCTGGCATGGCATGCAGTAGTGAGGATCAAACCTGGGTCCTTGCGCTTGGCAGACAGGCACTTACACCACTGAGCTATCTCCCCAGTCCCTGAAAATTCTTTCCCAGTCATGATGAGGCCTTCTGTGTGGAGGGATGGATGCAGCGTAATAATCTAAGCTTCTTCCTTTCTTTTTTGAAAAAGGTCTTGCTATGCAACTCAGGCTGGCCTCCCTGTGTAGCCCAGGCTAGTCTCGAACTTGCAATGATCCTCTTGCCTCAGTCTCCTCAGTGCTAGGATTACAGGCATGCACCACCATGCCCAGCATCCATGCTTCTTTTTACCTGGTCAGTCATTCATCTACTCTGAAATCATTCTGCCTGATTTATTTGATCAGTAGGTTTAGGGGATGAAATTAAACACATGTGGCTCTGCTCCTTCCTCTCTCCCCTTTCAGAAGTTAGCTGCCTGTTTGGCACATGTAGTTATCTCTGCTTCTCTAAGGCAAGATAGTCCCTGTCCAGTGCTGCATGGCTGGGTAGGTAAATCTAATACCCTATTCACCTATACATGTAATCTGTGTTCTTCTGTTAGTGTTGACAGAAATAAAGACAATATTGGGTTTTCTGGTGTCTTATTTTTCAGAGTAGGAAAGTATGCTATTGGATAAGTATTTACTAAACTTAATCAGAAGGAACCCCTTCCACAACTCTCTTCACCTTCCCTCACCTACCTTGTGGGCCTGGGTATTGACAGAAGCAACCATAGCCAGGGGACCCAGGCCTTTGGATGGGATAGGCATGGGTCAAATTCACCATTTTTCCCAGAGCATCATAGATGAAGATGAGGCTGATGAGGGCACAGAAACCTTCTTCCGTGAACCGGGTGAAGTAGCGCACCAGCACACTGGCCTCGGTGGCCACCAGCACCAGGCAAAAGGTGGCCACCCAGATGCCCACCCACAGGCGGAAGGGTAAGTAGTCCACGTTGTGATCTCTGTGAGGGTGAGAGCCAGCTAACTCAGGATAGATAGCCCCAAACCAGAGACTGTTCCACCCTCTCCAGTTGACCCAGCCAGAACCAGGGTGAAGGTGTGACTAGGGAGGGGGAGAGGTTTGGAGATGGAGCAGCTTTCCTACCTGCTGAAAGAGAATAGCAGGCGCTCAAAGACCAGCACTGGCCCAGTGCTGCTGAGGATGGTGAGGGGCTGGCCTGCCAGCAGGCAGAATGCAGCTCCAGCCACCGCAGTTCCCAGGAAACTTTCCAACACTCCCTGGAAACCAACAAGACCTTGGTATCCTCAGCTTGAACCCAAGCTTCAGAGATCCTCCCCAGCCCATCCACATTCTTAGCTCTACAGGTGTGACACCAAAGCTGTGCCAGCCTCCCTCACACAACCCCACCCACCTGGGCACCACCAGTGGCATCTCCCAGCAGACCCCCAAAAGTAATGGCGTTAGTGACAGTAGCCAGGTAAACGTAGAGCACAGCTGAGAAGCACTGAGGGTGCAGGGCATCCAAGAAATCGGTGCTGTACCACGAAGCTTTCCGGTTCACATCCTGGACAAGACCCCCAAAGAGCCTCCCACCCATGGGGCGTCAGTAATGCAGGTTCGCAGACTATGCCCGCGCCCCACGACTTTCCCAAAGCCTGCTGAGCCACACCACAGGAGCACACGCTTGAGTCCCCAAGACACACTCTTCCCCAGTGGGTCCCACCACCCTTGCTCCTGAACTGCTCTCCTCACCGACCGGTACGCTGCAACTCCGCACAGGGCACGCGGGGCTCTGGGCCATGTCTGTCCTCTGCCCTAGCGCTGCGCGGGGAGGAGAGGTTCTCGGCCTCTCGCTTTTGCGAGGGTCGTGACCTGAGGAGCAGGGGAACACCAGGTTGGCTGGGCCAATCACACGGCCCAGAGTTGGTGGCGCGCTGCCCCCTGGCGGCTGCTATATCCGTGGCAGCGGGATTACAACAACCCCCTTCATTCAGATGAAGCAAGAGCCCAGGTCGAATTGCGCCTCAGGAAAGCCATGGTGGATAAAGAAGGTTATTTAAGCCTCATAAGTGAGAAAGCAGTAGAGCAGAACTGATTAAGTCTGCATAACTCCAAATCCAAAGCTAGAACTCACCCCCTCCGCTACAGTGGCTCTAGAGGCTCTAGATTCACCATCTATGGCGAATGAATTCCTCTAGGTACCTTTTGTGCTGAGAGGACAGGCATTTGGGCGGGAGAATCCGGGCTGTTGGATCCCATCGACCTGGGGGGAGCACTGTCATCTCCTCTAGGAAGGCATCCAGGGCTGCCAGAAGGTCATGAAGGTTATTGGCCCGACGAACTGACCACTGGAACTGCTGTTTAAAAGCATACAATAGGCAGAAAATGCAGGTTTGAACTCTTGTGTTTCCACTTGTGTATTTCTCAAAAGTAGACACACAAACTACATAGGTAGACAAGTCATTCATCTATGCCTGCATGCATGTATTCATCCATTCAGTGATTACTGAGTGCCTACTATGTGCCAGCACGAGGCTAGTAATGGGGCTACGTTGGTAGCCATGGAAATTTCAGTCCCCATGCTACGGACATAAAGCAACATTCTATTTCATTGTACTTAGTCACACAGGGAGAGTACGTGCACATGCTGAATCACACAAACCTTTATGTATATACACACGCACACCTGCCCAGCTCACCAGGTCACTGAGGAGGACAGCTGCTGCTCGACCTATCTCATGATAGCCCCTTCCCGGCATGGCAGGGCCCAGGAGCAGGCAGAAAAACCTGAAGAAGGAACTGGGCCTGAGAGAGGCTCAGAGACTGTCTTCCCACAAGCAGTCCTGCCTACTAGCACTCAGCTTTGAGACCCCCAACCCTCCCACCGTAAGCCCCCACACAGCACTCATCTGCACTCCTACTCTGCAGTTCCCCACCCTGTTCCTCATCCCCTTCCCACACACAGAGAGAACTATGTCCAGAGAATGCTCCAGCAGACTCCTCCCCAGAAATGGCCTTTCTTTTGAGCCGTAAGATGGTACTGTGCAGTAGCCTCACCTGCTGGGGAGGGGCACCTCAGTGAGGTTCCCCAACACGACCGGATCCCGCAGCCGCACAAAGGCCCCCAGTGGCTGAGGCAGGAAACCCAGCTCTCCTACCAGCACAGAGGCTACCTCAGCACCTGGAGGCAGCTTCTGTCTCAGAGGGTTCTGACGCTGGGTGGCACAGAATAGAAGAGGTTACTTGAGGAAGGGGACATTAGCAGGATCTCCAGTGATAAGTACTCCAGGGGTAGATGGGCTTCTGTTCATTCCTAACACACACACACACACACACACACACACACACACGCATGCACGCGCGCGTGCTCAACCCTGCTCAAGCAAAGGCCACGAACCTGTTCCTTCAGAGGCACACCCTCATTGTAAGATGGCTTTTGTGGAGGAGTAGATCCTACAAAACAGGGTTATGCAGGGTTAAAAGCACAGGCTTTGGGGTTAGGTACCCCAGGGCTCCCCAGGCAGCTTTTGTATTGACAAGCTGTGAGAACAACAGCATACCCTGAGTCTGTTTTTCAGCACTAACATGGGGAGAATTGTACTATTACCTTACATGGTGGCTGTGAAAAGTACATGAGATACTGTGTATAAAGCTCCTGGTGGGCCAGTGAGATGGTTCAGTGGTCTAAAGCACCTGTTTAGGAAAGCTTAGGCAGCTGCAGGGACCGTGGTTCGATCCCTGGCACGTGCCAGCCCCATCCCCAGGGCAGGCTGAGTCATAAATAAATAAATAAATAAATAAATAAATAAATAAAGCTCCTGGTACATTGCCCACCAAGTATACCACTTCATGGGCTAATTAAAAAGTATCAGATTTTATTTATTTAGTTTGTTTGAGACAGGGTCTCATTGTAATTTGAGGTGGCCTTGAACACATTATGTAGTCCAGGCTGGCCTCTAATGGCAGCTCCTGCTTCAGCCTCTCAAGCACTGGGATTACAGGTTACAGGCATGTGTTACCATGCCAAGCTAAACAGTATATAATTTTTTAAAGTATTAAATTGATGCCATGCCCATTCATTCCCCACCACTACTACCACGAGCTTTCCCTTGCCCATAAGTCGTAAGTTGAAGTCTGAAGCAATCCTAGACCACTGCTGGCCACTCAAGGCAGATGCAAAGAATATCTGAGGTCCTCCCACTCCAAAGCATTGATCCTGGACCCAAAGAGGTGCCTCTCACCCCAGCAGGGCCAGGTCCTGGTCTGGATGTGATGCTGGGGTCTCTGCAATAGCAAAGCCTGCAGCCGCCCTCTCAGCTCTGGGCTCAGTGACTCCATGCTGATCACCTGCTCTGGAGAACAGACATGGAGCTGAAACTTTTTCTTGAAAGTTCCCTAGCCCATTTCCCAATCCCTACCCCCTTGTATAGTCCCTTTTCCCTGCTAGGAATTTCAATGAAAACAAGGACTGATAATTGCCCTTTGCTCTGCTTTTCTACTTTCATTCTGTTACAAAGATGGGCAATCCTCAGAGTGGGGTTACTAGGCTAGGCTATGGAAGATTCTAAGACTCAGGGAAATCCCAAGAAATGGCATGTCTATCCAGCCCCTCCACCCCCCCAAAAGCTCCCTTCCTACCCACAAGCTCCAGAAGGTTCTGAGCTGGACAGTCCAGCAGTACAAGGCCCTTGGACAGCAAGCTGCGGAGCTTCTGGAGGCTGGGAAGTGCCAGGGTGGGCACGTGGGGAGCACTCCACCGCCCTGCACCCACCTCCAGCTTCTCCTCAAACAGCACCCACCTATGATGGAGGGAGGTAGACAGTGTTACTGGGGAAATCTCTTACACATCCCGGAGCAGGCACATAGGAGCCAAGGAAAATAGGACAGTGGGGAAGTCTTGGGTGCAGTGGTACAGCGTATGCCTTTTCCTAGGCTGTCAGCCCTCATTTTAGGTCTTGAAGATCTCAAACTAGATTACCAAAGGGGCTGAGCATTGGGGAATGTAGAAGATGGAGAGGACAAGCCCTGATTCAGAGTGGAAGGGAGCCCTGTAAAAGGTGCTAGGGATCATGGAGAAGGCCCCAATTGGAAAAAAGGAAGGGTCCCACAGAACTGGCCTGGACCCCACTCACCTGCCCATCTCTCTCCACTCCAGTGCCTCAGGCCATCCCAGCAGCTCATTCAGCTGAATGAAGAGTGGAGGGTCCTTGCATATGCCCAGTTCTCTGCTGTCTGTTTCTGAAGAGCTGCTAGGGTTGTGGTTAGAGCCTTGGTCACTGTTCAGCTCCCCTGCAGAAGCTTTTTCATGAGCATTGGAAGCTTCATATTCCTCTTGGCCTGACAATTTCATCTTGGTGAGGCTTGCATAGAATCTCAGGAGCAGTGCAATACCTGAGGCCCTCTGGCTGGCTGCATTTATAATGCACCCCCAAGCCCAGCATAACACAAACAGCAAGACCTGTTGGCTCCAGAGCATACTGGCTCACCTCCCATGTTCATCAGGCTAGCATGGCATTTCCCAGGCTTTCCAGAAATGCCCAACATGGGACCAAGGCATGTATGTGCATTTCCTGAGGGATCAGGTCTGAACTCATTGTGTTTTGTGTAAATAAGCAGGAATGGATGGGCAGCCTAGTTTGAATACTGACACCCCAAATTATGCTATCCCCTAGCCTGTATCAAATATAAATACTAAATATCCAGAACTGTTTTAGGTATCAACAACATACCCTGGGGGACACAGACATAATCCTTGGACAAACAGAGATCTAAATAATAGGATCTATAGAAAGCAGGCAGGATAAGGGAGACAGCAAGTAGAGACCTTGTCCAGCACATGGGCTAATGATGGAAAGTGGAGACAGGTCATGAAGAATACAACATCCATGTCTTTTTAAAAAATATTTATTTATTTATTTATTTATTTATTTAGGCTCTCACTGTGTAGCTCAGGCTGGCCTTGAACTTGAAGAAATCCTCCTGCCTCAGCCTCCCAAGTACTGGGATTATAGACATATACCACCATGCCTGGCAACAATGGCCATGTCTTAAAATGTTTTGTTCAACAACATCTGAAAAAAACCCTCACCTTAGCTGTACTTCTGGCATTTGCACCTTTAATTCAGCCCCAAAATGATGATGAAGGAGACTATTAGGGTGTGCATGTTAAGGAGTTCTTGGAGCCAAATGAACAAAAAAATATGGTCCTTTGTCATGTCCTCTTGACTCTACCAGAACCAACCACATCTCCCCATGTCCAACGTTATGCTCTGATCCTAGCTACCATTAGGGTTGGTGGTGTACTTTGTAGTCTCAGCACGGGGGAGGCTGGGGCAGGAGGCTAGCTGTGAGTTCAAAATCAGCCTTGGCTACAGAGCGAGCTCAAGTCCAGCCTGAACTCCTTAATAGTGAGATCCCCGTTTCAACAACAACCCACCAAATACATGCCCACGACTCCTAGAAGAATAATCAAACTGTCTTAGACATTAGATTCTTGGTCTGGCCTCAGCCCACCTTGCTGACCATGTACCATGCCCCCATTTCTAGCCACGCCAGCCTTCCATCTGTTATCCAAAGCCTGCTCCTGCCTGAGAGGGTTTTATAATAGCTGGGCTCTATGAGAAAAGCTTTAGAAAAGCTTTTCCCCTACACATCCTAGATCCTTGCCACCTGGGCCTCATTTCAAATATGACCTACACAAAGAATCCTGTCTTTTCGAACCTGTTCTAAGTTTTCCTCTGGGTGCACTCAGAATTACATTTGTTTTACTATATTGTTGCCCTGCTAATTATCACTACTAGTAACTGACTTAATTGTTTATAATTTATTGCCTGCCGCTCCACATATACAAAACTGAGATATACAGTCCACAGAGCAAGTATGTTATCTGTTGTGGCCGCTGCTCCTAGGGCAGCGTGGCACACACAGGTAGTGGCTCTCAATAAATACTTGTTCGATGAGCACACATAAAGGAAGGGGTTGAGCAAGGAGCTGCTTCTCCTGAGGGCCACACGAGGGCGCTGCTCTCCACTGCTCGTATTGCTAGAACCACTCCTTTAGGCCAAAGGAATTGTGCTAGTTCCTAGACTAGGGCACTGGAGATAGGGAGATGACAGAGAAATCTTTGATCTTTCTTAACTTACCTGGCCCATCCAAGGTTGGCTTAGAAAAGGGGAGGAGAGCGCAGTGGGTGGGGAAAGCAGGGGCAGACAGTTCGATTGAATGTCAGTCAAGCCTCCACAACTAGATACCAGGGATCCCTACCCAGAGAAAATGGGATGAAGGTGAGTCTCTCCTCTAACCTCAGTTTTACTCCAAGCATGTCCTAGGGCAACAATTAGAGGGCAACAATTGACTGTATTACCAACTAGGGAAGGATTCTGACTGTGAAACTGGGGAGTTGGTTTTAGTCTCAAGAGTAGTAGAAACTGGTCCAGGGCTTGAAAAGGCCAGGGAAGCCTGGCCTTCAAGAATGTGTCCCAACTTATAAGCAAGTGATTCAAGACAGCCAAAAGGGGATGGGAGCAAAGACTTGACACGAACTCTCTCTCTCTCTCTCTCTCTCTCTCTCTCTCTCTCTCTCTCTCTCACACACACACACACACACACACACACACACTTTCCAACTCTTGCCAAAATTCGGAGGGTTTTTCTTTGTCCTTTGAGGGTCTCCAGTGACTGTTGTTCTGGAGGTGTCTGTAGCAGGCCATGGTGTCTCTACTCTGTCCAGGCCTTGCTTCCACCTTGGGGCCTGGGTGCTCTGCGCTGGGCAGGCTGTTGAGTTTCATGAGTTGGAATCTGGGTCTGCCATGGGCCCCCACATTGAGCCTCCTGAGTGTAGGAGTCCTCATTGTGGACACTGGAATTCAAAGACTGGGCTCCCATCCTGGCTTGGTGGCATACTCATTGCGTGCCCTTGAGCATAGCCCTTTTCTCTGAGCTTTGCTCTGTGTAGCTTTCCTACACATACACAAAGGCAGCTGAATAGATCATTTCCAGGGCTCAAAGTCTAGTTTCACTCAGGGAACAGCTCCTGGAGAGAGTTGCCCTACCAATAGGATAGCTGGGTGTGACTCCAGTGTGGCCACTTTCTAGCAAGCATAAAAAGAAATTTATCCTTACCCAACTTGAATTCTGTTTTTTTGTTTGCCTCAGCCTCTTGAGTGTTGGGATTATAAGTGTGTGCCAGAAGAGACCTAGAATGGCAAAGGCAATTCTGATCAACAAAGGCAAGGCACCACAATCTCTGACTTAAAATTATACTGTGAAGCCACTATGATAAAAACAGCATGGTACTGGGGGGGAAAAAGCAGACTCAGAGATGAATGGAAAGATTAGAAGATCCAGAAATAACTCCAGATATATTCAGCCCCCTTACCTTTGACAAAAGTGCCAAACACATTCACTGGAAGAAAAATAACCTCTTTAATAAATGGTGCTAAAAAAAAAAAAAAAACTGGCTCTGCACATGTCAAAGATTAAAATTTGACCAATACCTTCCCTTCTGTCCTAAACTAAATTTGAAATGAACCAAAGATCTAAATATTAAAACAGAAACATTAAATCTGCTGGAAGATAGAATGTATAAAACTCTTTTTTTTTTTTTTTTCTTCAAGATAGGGTCTCCCTATGCAGTTCAGGCTGGTCTTGAGCTCACTTTGTAACCCAGCCTGGCCTTGAACTCACAGTGATCCTCCTGCATTGGCCTCCTGAGTGTTGGGATTATAGACAGGCATACACCACCACACCCAACTGAATATGTAAAGCTCTTGAAGAAATTGGTGTAAAAAATGACTTCATGAACAAAACCTCAATCACACAGGAATTATCATATCGGAAAGAATCAACAACTGGGATCTCATCTTACTAAAAAGCTTTTGCACAGGAAGCAAAACCACCAACAGAGCAAAGAGACAACCTGCAGAGTGGGAAAAATCGCCATCTGGAGCTCAAAAAGATTATTATGGAGAACATATAAAGACTTCCCAAATGTAAAGACTTAATAAAAAAAATGGGCATTGAAGATGAATACACGTTTCTCAGATAAATAAGTAGAAAAGTGAAATAAAGGGATTGGGGAGATAGCTCTGTGGCACAAGTGCCTGCCTGGCAAGTGCAAGGTCATGAGTTTGAACCCTAGTCCCACCAAAAAAAAGAAAGAAAGAAAAATGAAATAAATATATGAAAAAATGTTCAACATCACTAGTCATTTGAGAGATGCAAATTAAAACAACACTGAGACTCCATCTCACCTCCAGAAAGAATGGCTATCATTAAGAAATCAACCAATAACAAATACTGGAAGGGCTGTGGGGAAAGAGGAACCCTTCTCTCCACTGTCGGGAGTGTAAACTGGTACAACTGTTGTGGAAGTCAGTGTGGAGATTCCTCAAAAACCTAGGTTTGGAGGTCCTGCTCAACCCAGCTATTCCCCTCTTGGGTACTTTTCCAAATGAAGTGAAAACATGGTACCACAGCAATATATATGCACCTCAACCCTTCCCTCATAAGCTCAGCAGCCATGGTAAACTGCTTAACATTTCTGTGCCTCAGTCTTTTCAGTAAAGTGGGAATAATGAAATCTACTTCAGATTTTTCCAATGAGGAAATTTTATTGTTTTCTTAGTAAGGCCATTATGTAAAACTTCATTATTTTTACTTTTGTGAGTATTTTACTTTTTTTCTATAACAAATGTGTTTTATTCATGCAACTTAGGTCACTTCTCAAAGCATATTTTTAACCTAAAAACAGTTTAAAGTTTATGACATTTTAGGTATTGCTCTTACATTTTAGGCCTTGAACGCTGTAGCCCAGGCTGGGCTTGAATTCACTATCGTCCTCCTGCCTCAGTCTCCCAAGCACTGGGATTACAGGTGTGCACCACCATGCCCAGTTTAGGATTATTGTTGTTATTGCTATTATTATTATTATTATTATTATTATTATCATTATTATTATTTTAAAGAGAAAAAGCCAAAATTTCAAAACAAGATAATAGGAGTATGACAATGGTTAATACACTGCATATTATCTTTAAATTAGTTACTCAGAGTACAACATATTGGCATTTAATTTTCCAAACAATATCAGCACAAACCCTTCTTTTCAATGAACTAAGAGAAATCAGATATAACTATAACTGTCATATGCATATTTTTCTTTTTTATTTTCTCTTTCTTCTTTTCTCCATTCACCTACCCCAGTTTCCCTTTCCTTTTGAAATTTCTTCCCATTTTACAGTATCTATATTTTGGATCACATTTATTCTTTCTGCTTTTCATACTAGAGAGGCAATATAATGTTCACACATTTGCCATTGGGTCTATTTCACTTATGAGTTGGTTTCAAATTGTATCCATTTAGCTATGAAAGTCTCCAGTTTATCCTTCCTTATGGCTGAGTAGTACTCTATTGTATAAAAAGACCACTTTTTTAAAAAATCTATTCATCTGTTGATGGGCATTTGGGCTGTTTCCAAGACCCAGTTGTTACGAATTGTGCTGCTATCAACATGGGACTACAAGGACCAGCAAGACAGCTCAGTGGTCTAAAGCAACTGTTTAGGCAAGCTTAGCCAACTGCAGGGACCGGTTCGAACCCCGGCACCACATGCTATGCCAGCCTGACCTGGCCATAACATTAAAAAAAAAAAAAATGGGAGCACACATATCACTGTGATTTTTAATTCTTCTGGGAAGATGCTCAGAAGGGGAACA